>CM038604.1:4076247-4140063 GCA_021533255.1 Ceriops tagal
ATATATATATATATATATATATATATATTTATTAAAAGAATTATTATAATATAAAATTATGCCGTAAAATGTTATAATAACTTTCTCTATTCTCATGAACTTTACCTTTAAAAAAATAATTAAAATTCAAAATCTTAAAAATAAAAAATATTACTTAAAGTACTATATTCATATATGTTTATCTTTTCATGTTTGGGGATGTTCTTAAATTCAATCGCTCAAAAAAAGCGGTCATCCAGGTATTGTACTTGAGGGGGTAGGCCTGAGTTTCCAATTTAGGCTTTTTGCCCTGTGGGAAACTTACCCTTTCCACTCAACTCAGTTCAGGACCGAGTGAACCGGAGATACTCTCCCATTCAATCCGTCGAAACGCCCAAACGGTTTACGCGACAAAGACAAAACAGAAGTTTCAACCTTTTTTTAAGCTGCAAGAGCGTTTGGACTCTAAAAGAAGCAATTCAAGGATAGGGTCAAGGAAAAACTGGAAATTCCTTGGCAGCTAATGGTAATTGACAAAAAGTATTATTAAAGCAAATCATACATAGTCAAGATAAGCAAAAACTCACAAAAGTCCAGAATCACACAATAGCATTACATCTCCCTTAAAGGCTGATCCAACATCCCGCCATAAAAATTAACACAATCTTCACCCGGCTACAATGCAAACAAAATTATCATTTATTTTCTGCATATTAATATTATGGGAAAACAAGGAGGGTGAGGCAAAGCTGTTGCTCCTTGAGAACTGGAAAGAGCTCCCCGTTAAGTTGTAAGGATGGGTGGAAGGTAATCAGATTTGGTGCCAAGAACCTTAGCCTTGGTGTCGGGGATGAGATCGGCTCCAGGCAGCTCGGTTACAGTTCCTTCACCAGAAACCCCGATGGGGTAACGGAGTAAATGACCTGGTAGATCATGCTCGACTGTCTCACTTGCAAACAAATCCCAATACTTGTCAGCAATCTGGTTCACCTTTCTGATGCACTCCTCGCTTTCTGGATGAAGGAAGGTGTCATCGAGCATGCCAAGGTGTTCATACCACAATGCCATTCGGAAGCCATGGACCTGGCCCCGTGCTGGCTGTCTGGCAGCCAAGTGATATGGTTGATAGGCCCCCATGGCTATTTCAGAGTCCCTAGCACCATCCATTGATCTCTGGTTAATGTTGGCAGACCCAATTATTATGTACTCATCATCAACTGCAGAAGTCATATCACAAAGCCATGAGGTGACCATATACAAATGAAAGCAACTCGGGCAAGAAAGACGTTAACCAAAATTAATCCACAAGACTACGTGTGCTCAATTTTAAAAGGACAGGCTGAGCAGTTCATGCTTACCAATCATCATCTTCGCATGAACATATATCATAAAGCGACGAGCCTCCTGGGCTCTCTGATAATCTGAATCTGGATCTGGTGTTTCTGTTGGTTCATATTCTCCCTGCTTCTTTGCTTCACGGTTTCCGAGGCAGAAGAATGTCAAATAGTTCCTAGGATCATCCTCAATACCCTTTGCTCTAAGGGCCTGAACAACATCTGTATACATCATGTCCATTGTTCTCTTCTGCCAATCCAATATTGCTTGAACTGAAGCACTCTCTGGAATTCCCTCTGGCCACATTGGGACCACAATATAAACAGTGAACCTTTCCCCTGCCTCAATCTTGCTAACTATTTTAAGTGAAAGCTCCTTTGGAATTAGATGCAAAGCATTAATCTCCTCGGGCGTAATTCCATCAGCAGTCCAACTAAAGGAGCATCCGAGAAAATACTGGTTTTCAATATAGATAAAGTTCTTTGCACGTCGAATGGCATTGATATAGGCATCTTGAATGCTTCGGTCAATAATGTTATCCTTCCCACTGACAAGCCCAGCTCTGGCTGCATCTTCAGGTGTCTCAGGGAAACCAAATGCAGCACCACCATCAATGGACCTGAATAACTGGACATTCCATGTCTCATGGTCATCTGGGTACATAACTGGGGACGGGGGAATGATTATGCTGTCCAGCTCCCTCAGGTTAGTGAGTAGATCTTTGCCACCTTGCTTTCTCCATCTCTGCTCAAAATTGAACAGGACATCCCAAGCAACAGGCCCTTCAAGACGGGAGTGTATGTCATGCCAAGGTTCTCTTGGACCACCTTTTGTGATTGAAGCACCAGTAAAGTTGGGCTGATGGAAATCATCATGGTGTGCTGTATCCAATGTCCTGAATAGGGAATGGAATGGGGTGTCATATCGTCCATCACAGAGATCAATACCCCCAACAAAACTAACAATTCTCCGCCTTTCTGAATCTCCATTAGGCAATGCACTGTCCACCACCACAATCTTCTGGTGATGGGTGAACATGGTAGAGATCTGTAGATCCTGAACAATGCTTCCACCATCATCAGGATTCCTGGGACATAAGACACAGTGCACATCAGTATTGTGAAAGTATTGCTCAGTTTCTTCATCATGGGTTGCCATCAATCCATCTTTCTTCAATAGTCCAACAGAAGTTCTGTCGTCCCAAACAAGCATAAGAACCCTAACACCCTCGCTTGCCTTCTTCTTTAACAGCTCACCAAGAGTAATGTCTCCACCTGGCTTTGGCCTTCTGGAATCCCTTATTAAGGTGATTTCAGTATAAACAGACCAGCCAGTAATGTAGATCAAGTGTTTTGCATTCGTGATTGCATCAAAAATATCTTCCCAACATCTGTGGGGCTCGTAGTAGTTGCCTCCAGCGAGAGGGATTTTAGGAATAAAATTGTCTGGGATGTGAGCATCTTGGTACAGAGAAACCTTACATCCATGTCTCTGTGAGTAGAATGTGTAAGGTACCCCAGGAAATTTTGGACTTCTAATACCCCGAGCCCAATTTTTGTCTTTCGTAACATCAAAGTATTGTAGTTTCACATGGATCCTAGAGCCCCCATCAATAGGGTTTCTGTCATCATCCAATATCTCGACCCACCTGTCTATTTCTTCTCCACCTAAAAGTTCTTCCACAGGGATATAAGCTCTTCCAATTAAGGTAGCCCCAATAGGATTGTCATCCTTAACAGTGAATATGACATTTGAAGCCAAATGTGAACAGTAGATGTGAAAAGACTCGTACCACCTGGGGTTGGAATGTTCATTTTCAAGTATTCTGGTCCTCCCAACTCTAGCCTTCTCTAGATCTACAGTGGCATAGAGTTTGCTCACTCCACCTCCAATACCGACTGCCTCTTGGACATTTTCCATGAGCTACAAGAAAGATGTTTTCAATCAGATGCAAGAAACGGAAATACCAGAGAATGTCAAAATAAGAACCATATGTAATAATAAAATTCATTGAGCAAATGAATAAAAAAACACCAATCATTCCCAGCAACAATTTGCTTGCTTAATCCCAAACGAACGGAGAAGATGACAACCAATAAGAAAGCTTTGAGAGAAAAGAAAGTAAAAAGAAAGGATCCGAAGTGTTTCATAATTTGTTTTGGGTACGCATGATCTTAAGTGTTTAGAGTTACCAGTTTCCAGTAAAGAGGAGATGAACAACATTACTTTATCACGATCCACCAAACAAGACAAACAAAAACAGAAGGAATTCCATTTTTTTGGGGGCATAAAACAGAAGGAATTCAATGATCAAGGAAAAGCAAAGTTTTTTATACCTGGCGAAAGAAATGGCGCTTTCCTCCACCAGGAAGCTTATCCACTTCATAGATCGTCGCGTGTAGAGTCCCGTGCAGCAAAATCTGTGCCATTTCTCACCTGCAATACACCCCTCACAACAACAAATGGTTGTCAATGGATCAAAGATCACTCCTTTTTCCTTCTTTTGATTCTACAAAAAACTTTCAAATCACAAAACATAACTCCCAAAACACACTAAAGAAAGAAAGAAAGAAAGAAAAAAAAAACTTTGGAAGCATCATTAGACTAATACTACCAGTGCTTATAGTCAGCTAGAGCAGCTGATACAAAGAAGGAACCTTCAATCAAGATCCCACCGGAGAATTACAACCCAGAAAAGAACATAAGAAATGGATCATGATAATGGGGTTTACCGTTAAAAATTACTATAGGAAACAAAACATATAAAAGAGAGAGAGAAAAAAGAGATCAACATCACTTCACCTTAGAGAGAGAGTCGAAGAAATCAACGAAAGTTTGTGATCTGTTATCCGATTCAGGCTCTTGGGCTTACATACAACGATCAAATTTTATTATTTAAAACGATAACATGACATGACCTTCAAGCGCAGAATGTGAACAGCGAGAGAGAGAGAGAGAGAGAGAGAGAAAAAGAGAGAAAGAGAGGGGATAGATCCGACAAAGCAGCTTATCAGAGCATTGAAATAGCAAAACGAGTTCTGAAGATTATGGTTAATCTTAAGTGTGTGTGTGTGTGCGTGTGTGTATTGGATTTTAAAAGACATTTTGTATTTTCATAAATTTTATTAAAATACATGATAAAAAAATTCATTTTTTTATTATTTTCATAAATTTTAAAATTAAAATTCCAAGTTAAAACTCAAAATTTTAAATATATATGGCTAACTGAATTCTCCTTTTTAAGGAACAACAATATTGTAAAGTTTTTGAGCTATCCTACCTATTCTGTGCCCAATTTCAACTTTGGAGGGTTGATTTTGTGGACTTTTGTATGGTCTCGCGGGTGAAAAGTCCACAAAATCAGCTGGCCTAGTCAGTTGGGATGTCCCCCTGATTTTTACAAACCAAGTTTTTATTTTTATTTTTTTCCTTCTTTTTTCTTTCCCTACCAAATATGCCATGTCACAATTTCTAATTAGGAATGTAGCTGTTGAAGGAGAAATCCCAAAATTTATTAATTAGTTATTTTCTCCAAAGATTCGGTTATTATGAAACTATTATAGGAATTATACACCCAAGATCTATTAATTTCTCTCTATCAAAAGGTTCCCTTAAATAAGAAAAAAAAAAAAAAACAATTCCCGCGGGTACTGTAAATTAATAACTTATTCATAATTTTATACCATATAAATTTATTTTATTATTTATTATTTTAAATAGATACATGTATTATATAGAATAAGATCATGCGTAAATTATATTCACCAAAACAAATGAGTTAAAATAAAAATCTCCAATTTTTTTTTACTCAAATACATTTTTTATTAGACTTATTATAATTGATTAATAAAATTATTATTCTAACAATAAACAATAACATGTATCACAATATATAAGACAAAAAATCATTTTAAATTCCTTTTTTCCAATCTGTGTACCCATTTTTATTAAATGTGTGTAAGTCAAAAAAAAAAAAAAGTGTGCATATGTAATTTTTTTTTATTATTAATTGTGTCTAACTCTCTTTATTACTTTTGTGACCAATAAATATTTTCTTAAAATAAAACACTGTCCTTGCAACAGTTGAACATATATGTGGCCAACGCTATACTTTACTATCATTGTAATCGAATTATATATTTTTTATTAAAAATATAACAAAAATATTAATCATGTTTCCATCTTAATTTAACATTTTTAACAAAAAAGTCAATCATTCTAATAATATTTATTCTAAATAATTTTTCATTATATATAATTATATTGTTTAAAATTTAAATTGTATTGGTGCATTCACTTATGAATATTTGATTATTAAAAATGAGATGTTACTTCATAGATTTAGATTTAAATTTAAATTAATAAAAACTTTTAAGTTATTACTAAACTCTTACCTCAAACAATTTTTTACTATTTCATATGATGTTAATTGTTGTAGGGAAAGTGTCCAACATACATCTGTCTGGCACACGTGGCAGACAGATGCGGAGATCTCGTAGTCTTTGCCTCATGTATATATATATATATTAATTTTGACTGTACATGCAATGCATGCGTAATCTGGTGGACCGGGATGTACATTAAAAAACCGCCGCCATGGTCTGCCGACAGAATTGTGTGTATTATAATCAGACTGGTCTTGGCAAGCATTTGCTGATATATTTGCTTAAATAAATTATTTTCTTTAGCCTTTGTTAAAAAAAATTTTAAACATCAAAATCCTTCATATTAAAATGCCTTTTTATATTATTAGGAGTGAATAGATTTTTGTCATTTTTTTCATATAAAAAATTGGCATATTAATTTTGATTTGTTAAAAAAATTTGTATAATCAATCGAATTTAACTTGGTAAACTACAATAATGAAAATGCCTCTAGAAGGGAAGGGAGGTTATATTTTTCAACCTTAATTCTCTTAAATTGTTACAAAATATAAATTTTAATTATGATGTATCAAAAAATAACTGGTAGACTTAATAATTTATTTTTCTCAATGAAATTAAATTTATTAGCAATTTTTTCAAAAAAAAAAAAAAAGGGTGAGCGAAAGGGAAGGCAATTGTTGCTGCGCGGACGCAAATATGACGATGGAGAGGAGCAATCTAATCACGGCTGTGCAATTAATTCCGTGGCAGAGCAAGGATGGCCCACTTAAACAAGCAGGCTTAAAACAACACACCAAAGCCAATTTTAAGGTGACATGTGGTAGGATTTTACTTTTTTAACTCTAAATCATCATGTAATTTTAACCTAATATGTTGTTAAATAAATTTTAAATCATTTCAATTTCACATAATAAGAAAAAAATTTTGAAAAATATTAGTTGAGAGACTAGGTAGAGTATATAAAGAAATATTGTATTTGATGATGTTAATTTATAAGTTTGATGGATGAATGCAATCGAGGAGACCTTATGTATAGATGAAACTATAAAAGTTTCTTAAAAAATATTTAAATATTTAAAAAATTTTAAATTTAAGAAAATAGCTAGTATAATGTAGATTATTTTAGAAATCTTTAAGAAAATTAGAATATTTTAGAGAGTTTTACATAATACTTTATAATGTTTATATATATACATTAAAAAACTTAAAAAAATGTGAAAAATTAGCAAAAAAAATTGTCTATGATATCTACTCCCACTTAAACCCACAATGCCTTTATTTTATCTTCTTCTTAAAATCTTTAAACTTGGTCTTGGAATTATCATAATGTCTCTTCATTTCCCAGCTCACTTCATTCTTAACTAGGTTTTTTCACTTGATTAAATATTCACAGTAACTTGGCACACCTCGCCCCTATATGAGTTTTTAAGCTATTATGCCTTTGACTTTGTTAAATGAAATCACAATGACAGTTGGTGCCCATTTTGAATCCCCTCAAGAAAGATTATCTATATTTTTATGGTATAGATTGAGTACACTTATATAAAAGATTAGATGAATCTTAAACTTTAAAGGCAATTGAAGTTGGTAAGAGACCTTATAACTTTTAAGATGATTGGAAAGAGACCTTCATATTTTTATACTAATCTAGTGACTTGAATTATTAGGGAAGAAGTTTTACCATGACTTGGTCATCTTTCTTGAATTCGAGTTGCCTCCTTTTCTTGTTCGCCCATTTCTTCATCATCTTGGATGTTTTATTCAAATAAGTTAGGGCTAACTCAACTTATTAGTGCCAAGACTTTAAAAACTTGAATACAAGTGGACTCTTGCTTTCATAGTTTGTTGTAAATGTAAGAGACGTTGTAAGTTATTGCCTCATTACCACTTTAAAGGGACTCCTGTTGGTTGCCTTGCTTCTTTGTAAATTATAAAAGAATTGAGCTACGTAAAGCAACCTTGCCTAGTCTTACTAGTTGGCACTTACATAATGCCTCAAGTATGACTTAAGAAGTACGTTCACATGCTCGGTTTATTTATCACTTTGAGGATGAAACTTCATTAAAAAGTTTAAGTTTATTTTAAGTAGTTTGAAAAGTTTTGTCCAAAATCGTTTAGTGAAGTAAGGATCCTAATTGCTTACAATGTTCATAAGGATGCTTTAAAACTTGACCATATGTTTGAGAAATAAACGAGTCATCTTTTTAGTTATACAATCCATCAAGGTCGAGATGAACGTAGCATACTTGTTGAATTGATTAATTATAATTATGATACTTCTAAACCTTTTAGACTTAGGTAAAGAAGGGATGAAGTTTGATGAGATATGATCTCATGGTCTTATTAGGTTTGAAAGGGGATTAAGTAATTATGCAGTAAGTTGTTGTTCATTCTTATCTCATTGGTAGACAAGACAAGTTTTTATGTAGGACTTCATTTCATCCTACATTTGCGACCGATAATAAGTAGTGTTTAATAAGGCAAAGGTGCACTTCATTCCAAGATAACCAGGCCCCTTTGAATAATGACACTTCTTAATATGATCTTTGCAAAGATTCCTTCATTTAGGCATAAAGATGGAAATTCCTTTAATGTAAAGTAGCTTATTGGTAAGTCAAAATCTCTACATCTTACCTTTCTTTACTAGGGCAATGAGATTTTGGGCAAGGGGATCTTGCACCAATCCTTCTTTAATCCGACTAAGTAAGGGGCTATCCATTCAACTAATTAAAACTAATGTTTTTATCTTATAGTTTAATTTGTTTGTAGCTACATTCATTTTACTTTGCTTATACTTTAAATGAAAATTAAACTCAATTATAAAATCTTGCCATCGTGCTTATTTGGGATTCAACTTTCGTTAGGTTTAGAAATAACTTATCACAGTGTTATTGGTTATAATCATGAATTTCAAGCCTAAGAGATAATGTCACTATACTTTTAATCAATGAATAATGCTCATTATCTTTTTTTCTTACATGGTATAACATCGTTCTATTTCATTTAACTTTTGATTTTCATAAGTAATTGAGTGTCTATCTTGTATGAGAACTCTCTTGATAGCAAAGTCCACGGTATCAATGTGTACCTTATACAACTTAGAATGTTTGAGTAAGCTTGTTGTTCCCATAGCCTTGTATGGGTTGTAATTGTTGTCAACTAGGTTTAAGTGTGCAAGAAGGTAAATCTACATGGAAGGGCAAGAACGTAAATCCGCATGGAGGGGCAAGAAAGTAAATTCATCACGTAAGGGCAAGAACGTAAATTTGCCATGTAAGCCCTATTAAGGTTTCATGGAAGAGATATATAAAGGTCTTAGAAGACAAAGAACAGGGTGTTAGCAATATTGAATATTCAGCAAAACCTAGGCAACCGACCAACCAAAGAGAACACCAAACCCTACACAGAAGAACAACACCTGCGAAAGAAAAGAGTAGCCGTAGTGAACAGTTTCGTCGGAAGAATAGAGGTAGGTCGGAAATTGAGCAAATCGGAGTAGATCGATGGGAAGGAGAGAAAGAAACCCAACTGCCAGACCAGAGGAGTCGATGGGAAGGAGAGAAAAAGAAACCCAACAGCCAAAATAGAGGAGTCGATGGGAAGAAGAGAAAGAAAACCGATTTGGCCAACTAAGTGAGTTGACGACAGAACAGAGGAAGAGAGAGAAAAGAAGGAGAAAAATCATACACGGCCAGATTGGAGATCGTCAGCAAGAAGAAGAGTGACGACAGAATAAAGGGGCTGAACAGAGAATAAAGGTCTGAGAGAGAGAAAAGGAGCTAGACGGTAAGAGAGAGAAATTCGGCGGTAACAGAGAGAAATCCGGTGAGAAGAGAAAGAAATCCGGCTGGACAGCAAGAGAGAGAGAAACAGATAGGCGAGCCGTGAGACAGTGAGATCGTGAGACAAGGAGACGAGTGAGACCGTAAGACGGTGAAAGCAGGAGTTGTGTGAGACAACGTAGAGAAGGAATTTGGTGAAGCATTGAACTAAACATATTTTCAGACTTCTTCAAGAGAGGTTAGAGAGCGTTGCGGTGAACTTCTAAGCAGCAGTGGAGCAGCCTTTCAATTCAATAGAGGCAAGACAAGTTAGAAGAAGGGTAGACACAGTAAGTGACACTCTTTGTATTATACTTGCTTAGTAATTGCAATAGTGAAAGGAGCAGAGAATTAAAGACATCCATTGTAACCTGAATTCTCAAGCATAGTGGATAGTCTTAGTAAGGGAGAGTTCTTACCACCGTGGATGTACATCACATTGACGGAACCACGTAAATCTCGTGTGTTCTTAATTTGCTTTACGTTCTGTACTTTGAATTGAGTTGTGAACGCAGCTAAAGTATCAGCCAACCCATAACCAAACAAAGACCTAAACAAGAACATCCGTATTGTCAATTAGGCAAGGTTTCTGAAAGGTGACTTTGGGGATTATTGTGATTAGTAGGTAGCAATAGATCTACCTTAGTCGAATATGAGAAAGAGTTCGCTTTTAAGAAGAGATTGAAGTTGTTCACTTACCTGTAAATTGCGAATTGTGGTGATACTGATTCACCCCCCCTTTCAGTAACACAAACTAGTAGATCCTAGGGAGAAGTCGGGAACTTCAAAGCTTAAGATTAGTTCCTCACACATAACTGTCTTGAGTTCATTGAATACTTGTTTGCACTTCACATCCCATTTTTAAGGATGGCTTTTCTTAAGGAGATTCATAAGTGAAGTAGCTCTTGCTAAATAACTCTTAATGAAATGGTGAGTCATTTATAAAACCAAAAAAGGATCATAATTTATATACTTTCATCGATGTCTCATAATCTTAAATGGATTGAACCTTAAACTTGTCCATTATAAGCTTCTCATCTTTTATTTTATGTCTCAAAACATTACCTCCTCTTAAACGAATAAATACTTTGACTTTTTGACGTATAACTCATTGTTCAATAACACTTGGAATATTTTCTTCAGATGCTACATATGTTCCTTCAAGGTATGACTATACACTGATGTTGTCTAAACATATAACTATGAATTAATCGAGGTACAAATGGAAAAGCTTGTTTAATAGGGTGCAAAAAGTGGCCAATGCATTTGTTAATTTGAACAACATGACTAAGAACTTATATGATTCATACCTTGTGACACATGTTGTTTTCAACTTGTCCTTTTCTATAATCCATACTTGATAGTATCATGAACGCATATCCAACTTGGTAATACCAAGCATGACTAAGTTGGTCAAAGAAATCAATGATCAAGGATATCAGTACTTGTTTTTAATGGTCACTTTATTAAGTACTTGATAGTTAATACACATCCGAAAGGAACCATCTTTCTTTTTCTAAAAAAAAAATCAATGCACCATGTGGTGTCTCAGATAGTTGAATAAAACCAATATTGAGCAACTCTTTTAATTGTTTTCACAACTTTATTAGCTCTAAAGATGCCATATAGTAGGTCCTATAATTGGCAGCTTAACCCCTAGTTATAGCTCAATCTTGTGGCCTACCTCTCATCTCGATGGAAGCTTTTGTAGTGACTTCTCAAGCATCACTTTCTTAATTTTATTGAGGACTGATTGTACTTGCTTCAAAAAAATTAGATAAAGGGCTTGACTTATCTTCATCATACTCTTTTTGAAAGACAAGGTAACTATCCTCATCTTGTCTTACACCTTTCTTGAATTAAATTGTGAATAACACCTTGAGTTGGGGCTTACTCACCCTTTTAACAGAGACAATGCAAGTTTTCTCCCTATCCATGTTGTAGATCATGTTGCCAAAGCGAACTAAAAGTGTTTTAACTTAATTAAGGAACTCCATCCCTAGGATTACCTTAAAGTCATCTACGGGTACCACTTAAAAATCCAATTGACTCATTTATGTTCCAATGTCAATTTGTATACTGTAGGCAACACCTTAAATGGGCTTAACTGATGAATTAATGACTTTAATGGAATCTTCACCATTTATGACTTTAAGGTCCAATCTTTTGGCTTTTTTGATAGAGGTAAAGTTGTGGGATATACATATACAAATCATGGCCTTGCTACGCTTTTTATTAATATTGATGTTTATACATATCAATCTTTTAACATGAGAATTAGGCAAATGTTAAATTACGTTAAAGAGTTGTATAAACTCAATAAGCACATGTCTGTTGTTAGGTTGTAAGTCTTACTCATCAAATGTTGCAATCAAGGCATTAAGTGCTTTTCTTTTTAGACACTCTAAAGTCTAATAAGGTCCATCATATATAAAGTAGTTATATTTCAATTTTGACTTATCAGAACCTTCCTTCCACTTACCTTTATTCTTTAATTTATTTGAACTTTATTTTTTGTGACCTTCCTTATGTTAACTCCCATTATGGTTTTCCTTACTTTTGCTCAAACCTCCCTTCCTTATTTACTTTTGTGTAGTTCATTAGATTTTTGGTTATGACAATTGCTGTCACCAAATCTTAAACTCCATGTCTTCTAAACTTTGTTTTGGCTCATAATTATAATTCGTTCATAAAGAAGAACAATGAGTCTTTGTTGGACATGTTAAAGATTTTTAGTACTAAGTTGGAGAACTTTTTCACATAATTGTGAATAGTGCCCAAGTGTTTAAGTCTTCGAAGGCAATCGTAAGCTTCCTTTTTAGCATTTTTTTAAGTATAATTACCACTTCAACTCTTTCTTAAACTCATCAAAGGTTATAATAAAACATGTACCTCTTCTAATATCTTCTTGCCTTTTTTTTTACCAAACCATGACAGTGTTTATAAGATATAACAAGGCAAACTGAATTTTAGCTACATCTTTTTCTATGCCTAAATGCCAAAAAAAACTATTCCAACCCTTATAAAAAGTTATCAAATTTGCGAGCATTATGTAAACCTTTGAAGTTTTGTGGTTTTGGCACTTTAACCCGATATGGCTTTAACACAGTTATATATAGGCCAGCTACAATTACTTATTTGCATAAAGCAAGATCATAACATGTCTCTTCTAATTGATCGAGCACACCTTAAAACTCCTTTTTATAAACTTCATGCACATGGGAAACTTCTATAATAAATTACTCGTGAAGTAAACAAATGTCCTTTCATAAGGATTCTTCTAACTAGCTAATGAGATAACATATGACATTATAAAGAGCACCATCTTCAGCTTCTAGACCTTCACACCTTTGATCTAGCTCCTTCGTACAAGCCTACATATCCTTAACGTTTTCCTACATATGAGTCAAGCATTTGTTAAAGCTACTAATTAGATATTCAAACTTCTCTTAAGGTTTAGGCATAAGTGGCTCATGTGTCTTTATATAGACTTACTTTAGTTATTGAGACACTTCCTCTTGGTCTACCATCGACCTTGTAGTCATGTCCCTCTTAGTTATTACCGTATTAAATCGAGGTTCTGATACCAATTGTCACAACCTTATTTTTCTAACTTTGAATAATCATGTGACTTTAGCATAATATGTTGCTAAATAAGTCTTGAATTTTCTCAAACTCACAAAATAAAGAATATGACTCAAAAAAGGCTAATTGAAAAACTAAATAAAGCACACATAAAAAACTTGTATTTAATGATGGGAGGTTAAAGCTTTTGTGGACGAATGAAAATGAGGAGCTCCCTTTATTTATAGGTCTATTCACATCCTTATAAAACTCTAAAAGCTTCCTAAGAAATATCTAGATACCTAAAAATGTTTTTAAGTTCAAGAAAATAGCTAGTATAGTGTATAATATTTTACAAAATATTTGAGAAAACTAAAGTATTTTAAAGAGTTTTACACAATACTTTACAAGACTTATATATATATATATATATAGATAGATATCAAAAGACTTAAAAAATATGAGAAAAATTAGAAAAAGAAAAAAAGAATGTTTGTGATACATGGCTTATTAATGCCTAAAAACCTTCTATTACAAATCTTTTTTTTTTCCTCATTTTCTTTGTTCTTTTAAGATGATTCTTACTTTGTCTTTGTTTGCTTTAACTCTAATTATATTTAGATAAAAAAAAAAGGTATAGGAAAAAAATAGAAAAAAAAAAACTTAACTGTTAATTTTTTTTAATGGTTTATTTCCTAATAAGAGAAATGGTTTCTTACTTATTGGGAAGGGAAGTCATTTTCTATAATAAAAAATTCAATCTTTTTTGGTTGACTTACAAAACATTTTTTTTTGTGCCAAACACTAAAAAAATAAGAAAAATATTTTAGGTGAAACAAATAGATTTTGATATACATGTTAAAATTTAATGATATTTAAATATTTAAAACTATAAATATATTAATAAATTAGTATAAAATACTTTTAATTTTTAAAACTTATTAAAAAATTATACAATTAAATAAATTTCTATTATATAAGTATTTCACTAGTTTTCTCTCAAATTTTGTAATAATATATATATATTGAAAAATAAAATTATCACTTAAGAAGTTTAAATGACTCTTTGGGTATTTATATATAATTAGGGTTAGAATGTTTGTCTATATACTAACTTTAGATTATTTAAAAGTTAAATTATCATCATTTATTTTCTTTTTAAAAATAAAAGAAATTATAATTATACTTATTTTTCCTTTTTATTTCTTTTTCAAAAAATAAAATTAAAAATTTAGGAGTAATTATTTTTTTCCAAAAAGAGGATTAAGGAGTTCTTTTATTTTTTTTAAGAAATTAAAGAGGGCAAATTTGATAAAAAAAAACCTTAATTTACATTTATTTTTTATTTTAAAAATCAAAACAGGGAATTTGGAAGTATTTGTTTCCATTTTTTTTCACTTTTTAAAAAATACATAAATTTGAGATAATGTGTTTCTTTTTTATTTTTAAAAAATAAAAAATAAAAGTTAAGAGTAAAATAATGTTAGAATTATTTTTTAAATTTTCTTTTTATTTTTCATAATTTGTGAATTAAGAAAGAGTTTGTTTATCAATAAATTATCATGATTTTTGAAATAATATCCTTTGTCTCTGAATTTTTTTTTTAAAGGGGCATTTGATGCTAGCACGAAGGTGGATGCTCAATGTTGGTTAATGGATCTACTTTAATTATTTACCAGTTACCTATTAAAAGTTTGAATAAAGCTAAATGTAAAAATTAAAAATTTTGATTAGTCGATTAAATTAAAATTTTAATTAATTAAATTAAATTTTATAATTTATCAAAAAGATTAATATAAATTAAAATTTTTTATTCATATAAAATTTTAAATTTTTTTTATTGAATTCAATTCATCAAAACTAAACTAAAATTATCAATTATCCTAAATTTTTGTTCATTTTAATTTTTAATTTAGTATAACCAAAATTTTTGGTTGAATTTTAATTTTCAATATTTAATTTAGCTAAATAAATTGTGAGCACTCCCTAATAAGTACATTTATATATGGACTTTTATACTTTATAAAATATATATTCTGTCTTTAAAAAAAAATGGGATTGGGCAAGATATTTGTTTCATCTATATATTTATGATTATGTGTCAAGATGCTATATAACTTCAATTTATAGTAATACACTAAAGTTGTATGCTTATCAAAATGTCAACACTCTACTACATACTATCAACATTTAATAATGGCAAGAGGATGTTTCTTATTTAAGTCAATTTAATATAAAATTTGAACACTTTAATGTCTTTTTTTTTAAATGAAAAAATTTGTTGTAGGACTCATTTTTAAAACATACCAAAAATTATTTTTTTTTTAAAAAAAGACAATTTTTCTTAAAGTAATTTGCCTTCCTAAAACAAAATAAATAAATTATTCCTCTAAAAAAATTATTTTTCCCAAAACCAAAACCTTATTTATTCGGTGGTTAAATTTGTTTTTTAAAATACAAAGTTATCTCCTAAAATACTAGGTATCCAAAGATTAAAAGTTATTTTTTTAATAATAAATATATTATTTACAACTATCTCAATTTAAGACAACCTATGATATAATTACAACAAAAAGATTATCTATGTTAAAAAATAAATGGAGTGGTATTAACGGTGGAATTTGCCTTGCTTTATATAAAAAACACAATCTTACAACTCTATTAACCTAAAAGTAGTCAAACCTATTTAATATTTATTTTGACACATAATAAAAAATACTATATTGGTAGTCTCATAATTAACACTACCTTTTTGTATAAATGACATACACTATCTCTTGATTCAACAACCTATAAATCCAGTAATATAATGACTAGTTTATGTCACACAAATCAAAAGGTTTGTTTCAAAATATACAATGCTTATAACTAAACTATTAAAGGTATTAACTTAGACATCGCTAGTTTTGTCATGACATTAGTAAAAAAATTACATTTACATGGTTTATGCATAATGGAAACATTTATCTTTGTAGTATTTTGATTTCCTAAAAGATTGTAGTTAAGAGATATGGTATGTCTCTACTTTTATTTACCAAAGACATGACTATAAGTGAGTCACTCTCTATTATCAAATGTGGCCTCTTCACATCATATTATCTTCCCTACACTTTAATGACCTTTCAAATAAAAAGAAATTCAACTTCATTGACAATTTTTGTATTAATGGGCTTTAAGAAGAGACATATAACTTTCTCATAGTGTCTCATCAGAACCCCCTTATACCAATTAATCCTGTGTTACCAATCATAAAGGCATCTGTGTTGAACTTGTAATAGCCCTTTGAGGATGCTTTTTATTCCTTCCCTTATTTGAACTCATTTCTTTTCCTTAGTGGAACAATATTTGTGATATCTAATACAAGATTATTAATTGTAAACTACCATGAGACTATTTAACTTTAAACCACTATAACATTCTAACTCATATTTAATCACATATCTTTTACACCCTAAAGGAGTTATTTTAGGATATCAGTGCATTTATTGCTAATCACATAGATCAAATTATCACATAAAATTCCATTCTCTACAGTTCCTTTGATTTATATACATTGCCTAGGTTAAATCATAACTCTCAGACCTTACTGATGAATCTTGGGATCACCCAATGCATTCTTCATCATTTCAAATAATAGCACAAGATTTGTCACATTAGGTAGCAATGTAAGAACAAGTGATTAACTGATTTTTATTTTAACACATAGATCAATCAATTCTTATCTTATTTTTTTAATATACATGTAATCCTTTCACCTATTGACACTCTTTCTTGAATTAGCTACTATCTAAAAATCTTAACATTAGGGGAGTTAATCCTTACTAAATGCACAGTTTTATATTAAGAAGTTTATCTCTTAACCTATTTAATATATCATAGTAGAATTTGACAAAGAAATGCTTATCATTTTTGCCTTACTAAATAAGTCTATTGCTCTCTTCATATGACAAATAATAAGTTTTCAATATGCTGTACAATTTATTTAGGTGTTCTTGTTTGTAATCAAATAATCATTAATGTCATTCTACTTATTATGGCAATCTTCCTTCCACTTATGAACCAAAGTTCTCCATAGGGCCATATTTCCTTACTACTAATGCAAAAAAGTGTAAAAATTGTCATTTAAATGACTTATTTCCTAAGTATGATGCTAGAAATTTACTTTATCTCCTTTACTAATAAGAAATCTAAAATTAGCTTTGAATACTTTAGATTTATTGTCTATGAGTTGCACAATACAACGCATCCTCTTTCATATTGCTGACATCTTTAAGATATTGGTGCCCTATTTCCATGACTAATGATCATATTTCTTGTATCTTACCTAGATCATTTTTGTCTATGTTGCTTAAGTATTGCTTCTTAATCTTCACAACCACTTTGTTAAAAAATCTTTATTAAAATCTTTAATTTTACCAACACTTATGCCTTTTGATTTTAGTTTATACAATAGCCCCTACCTTCTGTGATGAATCTTTCTATTGTTTGCCTCTTTTCCCTAGAAGAATGAGTATTGTATTTTCTTTATTTTCTCCTTCATACTTTTTGACATTTTGAATAAAGACATATAGTAAATAGGAAGCAATTATAAATAACATTTTATTAGCATTAGGCGTCTCATTTTAGATAATAAGTAAGATTTCCATTTAGTCAGATGATTTTCTATTTTATGGATGACAATGTCTTATTGTCTTGTATCTCTTGGATACCTTATTAGCCATCCTTAAGTATTTCATCAAAAGTAGAGATTTTTAGCACTTTTAAAAAGTCAACTAACATATCATTTTCTCCTCTTATACTTTAACCTTATATATGGTAGTTTTATCAATATTTACTCTCAAGCCTATGCAATATTAAAAGCATCTCATAATTCTCTTATAATTATTGATTCATTTTATTTCTACCAAGTTAAATAAGATAATGCATTTGCAAAGTATAAATAAGAAAAGTATAACTATTTCTTAATCCCAATATCTTTCACCATTCCTATTTCAACCCCCTTCATTAGGATAAAATAAAGTCCTTTTATAGCTAGTAGGAATAGAAATGGGGAAAGGGGATCCTTTTGTCATTAAAATTGTTGTGTTAGACAAATTACTTACTAGGATAGATAGTTGTGGGTTCATAATGTACCCTTTATCCACTATTGCCATGTATACTCAAAATTTATATGTGGAATCACCTTTAACTAATTGCATCACTCTATTGAGTCATGCTTTTTTAAAAATCAATTTTTATAATCATCACTACATCCTTCCTTCTTTTTCATCTTTTTAATGATCTTATTTACTATCAGTACATTATTAATAATGTATTTCTCTTTCATGAAAGTTGACTGAAATTCTCTTATTAATTTTCAATTATCAATTATAGTTTATTTACTAATTTCTTAACCAAAATCTTATAGATATATCCCATTTAAAAGATCAAGAAAAAATAAAACATTAAGTTTAGTGCTATTATCTTTGGAATTAGTATCATAAAAAAGGTTGTGATAGCTAAGTATAATTTCTCATTTGTATAAAAGTTCATGAGGAATTTCATTAGATCTTATTTGACCAATTTTTAATGTTATTTAAAAAAACTTAGATTAAATTTATCATACCTCAATGCCTTATTGTCATCACAGTTTTAATTGCCTTTTAAACCTCTAGCATTAGAAATAAGCTTTCTAATAACAAATTATCAATCTTATCTAATTAAGGAAAAAAGGACTTATCTATCCTCATGCACGGTTTTTCAACATGACCTAATTATTGAAGTTCCCGACTTCTCCTTAGGATCTACTAGTTTGTGATACTGAGAGGGGGGGTGAATCAGTATCACCACAATTCGCAATTTACAGGTAAGTGAACAACTTCAATCTCTTCTTAAAAGCGAACTTTTTCTCAAACTCGACTAAGGTAGATCTATTGCTACCTACTAATCACAATAGTTCCCAAAGTCACCTTTCAGACACCTTGCTTAATAGACAATACGGATGTTCTTGTTTAGGTCTTCGTTAGGTTATGAGTTGGCTGATACTTTAGCTGCGTTTACAACTCAATTCAAAACACAGAACGTAAAGCAAATTAAGGACACACGAGATTTACGTGGTTCCGTCAACGTGACGTACATCCACGGTGGTAGGGACTTTCCCTCTACCAAGACTATCCACTATATTTCTTTTCTCTTGCAGAACTTGTTTCTTCTACCACTTCATACATCTGCAAGTTTTTCTCACTCTTATTGAGTTGTTGCTGAAGTCTCAACAACTCTATCTCCATTTCTTTAATTGTTGAAGTCCTTGAGCCAAGCTCTATTGTAAGGTCTTCACATATTTTGATCTGTTCTTCAAATCTTCTCTTCAAGTCAATATGTTTAGCCTTTATTTCATCATTTTGACTTTTAACTTCCTCAGACTTTGTTTCAACTTGTTTTATGTGAGCCTCCAACCTTTTTATGGTTCTGCCCCTTCTGATTATCTTCTTTGAAGCTGCTTTCAACTCAGCTTCAAGATCTGGCTCTTCTTCATCAACCTCCTCTTCCTCTTCAGAGGTTGAACTACCACCTTTAGCTGATGCCATAAAGGCATGCTCATCTAATGATTCTTCATCTTCTTCCTTATCAGCTTTTTTTATCTGACTCACATAACTCTTAAATGAGCCTCTCTTCTTCCTCTGTGGGTTAGCAGTCCTTTTACTGGACTTCTTTGATTTGAATGATGACCTTCTCCGTCTTGAATTCGACTCATCATCATCATCATCCTCATCTTCATCATCAAGCTTCACTTTACACTTAAAAGCAAAGTGTCCAGTTTTCCCACAACAATAGCATTTCAAGGCCAACTGTCCTTTTCCCTTCTTAGACCCCTTTTTGAATTTCCTAGTGAAGTATGCCAATACTTCACCTTCGCTTTCTTCCTCTTCTTTTATCTTCAAGTGCTTCGTAGCTTTGAAAGCTACCTCCTTTAATATCTTCGATGTTGAGGAGCTCTCAGTTGACTTTATCCTTATCTCATATGCAATGAGATTGCACTGAAGATCATGCAGAGACATAGAATTGAGATCTCTACTCTCCTCTATGGCTGTTACCTTTGAGGCAAACCTTTCAGGCAGAATTCTCAGAATCTTCTTCACAACAAATGAATCCTTCTTGTTCTTCCCATGACTTCTAAGGTCATTCACAGCATCAATAACCTTGGTGAAGAACTCTTGGACTATCTCATTCTTTTGCATTCTGAGAGATTCATATCTCTCTTTGAACATTTGAAGTTTAGCCTCCTTCATTCTGCCATCACCTTCATAGACCTTCTGCAATCTGTCCCATATCTCCTTAGTAGATTTGCATTCCATAACTTTAGCATATTCAGCATTTGTCAATGTTGAAATGATGATGTTTGAGGCCTTCTCATTTATCTCAAACTGCCTTAACTCCTCTGGGATTGGGTCTTTACCTTCTTCCGGAGCCACAAAACCCTCTTTTACACATTTCACCATGTTCATGCCTATGGTTGCAAATACCACTTGCATTCTTGCTCTCCACATATGGTAGTTGGTTCCGTTGAAAATTGGAACCTTTTTGCTGTAAATGGTGCTAGTGTTGGTACTGGCTTCCATTTCTCAGTATGATGAGCAAGTCAAATTTCTAGATCCCTTCAAACTAGTACACCAAGCTGTTAAGCTTCAAACTGGTGAACCAGTGCTCTGATACCAATTGAAGTTCCTGACTTCTCTCTAGAATCTACTAGTTTGTGATACTGAGAGGGGGGGTGAATCAGTATCACCACAATTCGCAATTTGTTGGTAAGTGAACAACTTCAATCTCTTCTTAAAAGCGAACTCTTTCTCAGACTCGACTAAGGTAGATCTATTGCTACCTACTAATCATAATAGTTCCCAAAGTCACCTTTCAGACACCTTGCCTAATAGACAATACGAATGTTCTTGTTTAGGTCTTCGTTAGGTTATGGGTTGGCTGATACTTTAGCTGCATTCACAACTCAATTCAAAACATAGAACATAAAGCAAATTAAGGACACACGAGATTTATGTGGTTCTGTCAACGTGACGTACATCCACGGTGGTAGGGACTCTCCCTTTACCGAGACTATCCACTATACTTGTGAATACAGGTTACAATGGATGTCTTTAATTCTCTGCTCCTTTCACTATTGCAATTACTAAGCAAGTATAATACAAAGAGTGTCACTTACTGTGTCTACCCTTCTTCTAGCTTGTCTTGCCTCTGTTGAATTGAAAGGCTGCTGCACTGCCACTTTAAAGTTCATCGCAACGCTCTCTAACCTCTCTTGAAGAAGTCTGAAAATACGTTGAGTTCAATGTTTCGCTGAATTCCTTCTCTACGTTGTATCACACAATTCCTGCTTTCACTGTCTTATAGTCTCACCCATCTCCTGTTTCACAATCTCACTGTCTCACGGCTCGCCTGTCCGTTTCTCTCTCTCTTGCTGTCCAGCCAAATTTCTCTCTCTTCCCACCAGATTTCTCTCTCTTCGTCGGATCACTTTTTGGTTCACCCACTTGGTCGGATTTCCTCCCTTTTTTACCAGTGGTCTACTTTTCTTCGTCCTACCGTCCAGCCTTCTTCGCTCGTTCTCAGTTTTCTCTCCTGTCGACCCGTTTCTCTCTCTTCCAATGTCTAGCCACCGGATCTCTCTCACCTGTTCCCGGTCTGGTCTCGTCTCGTTCCAATTCGGATCTGGTCTTCCTCACGGTTTTGTTACACAGCTTTGCTGTTCATTTCAGCTGCACTCCCTTTCGACCCTCCTGTTCTGGTGTTTTTCTCTTTCAGGCATTTCTCTCTCTTCGTCCGCCGGTTTGCTCGATTTTTCGACCGTCAATGGCTGTGTTTTCTCTCTCCTTTCCCCCGACGACGGCTTCGATTTGGCCGTCCTCTGTTCGCTGTTCTTCGTTTAGCCCCTACTTTCGGCGTCTCCTTCTTTCTCTCTCTTGACGCTACTGTTCACGACGGCTATTGTTCACGACGGCTATTGTGCAGCTACGATCTCTTTTGCAGGTGGTGTTCTTCTGTGTAGGGTTTGGTGTTCTCTTTGGTTGGTCGGTTGTCTAGGTTTTGCTGAATGCTCATTGTCGATACCTTGTTCTTTGTCTTCCAAGACTATTATATATTCTACTTCACGAACCCTAATAGGGCTTACACAGTGAATTTACTTTCTTGCCCTTCAGTGTGGATTTACCTTCTTACCCTTTCATGTGGCTTTACTTTCTTGCACACTTAAACCTAGTTGACAACAATTACAACCCATACAAGGCTATGGGAACAACAATTATTGTTTAAAATGTGTGAACACGACCTCTCTAATCTCGCTCACTCTTTAAAAGTTTTCCCTTACCACCACTCAATTAATCAAAATTTTTTGTGATCTATTAAATGCAATAATATGGAAGAATATAAAATTATAATGTTCATCAACCATCCATTTTCAATGGAACTTTTAAACCTATCTAAATTTCTCTTTACATATCTCTTCCCAATATATGTTTTCATTCTGCAACAATTTAGCTCTTTTATCTTTTATCAAATTATATTTCTTTTGTTTCAATAATAACTCCTTCATTTTATGATTAACTTTTTTAATTGTTCCCCTTTCCCTACTTTTTCATTCTCATTAATGATTTAAAAAAATCTTTAACTACCTTCAGCCTTCCACTAATGATTTGACTTAAAAAATCATTATTAGATAAACTTAATCATCTTTCTTTAATCTTTTTATTCACCTATTTATCTTCTAACCAATAATTAAAGACACAGAATGGGATTAAGCCATAATCCCTATTTTCATATCCAAGCATACTGCTAAAAGGTCTAAGAACTTATAGTGTACGTCCCACTATTTACTCTCTCGTATAGCCCCTATCCATTTTGTATCTATAAGAAATATATCAATTTTACTTAAAGAAGGATTTTGCTTGAAATTACTCCAAGTGAATTACCTATTATGCATTAACAAATCATTTAATTTCATATCATAGAAAAACTCATTAAATTATTGTATTACTGTTATGGTATCGAAAAGATGTACTCTCTGATCTTCTGTAAGTAACATGTTAAAATCTCCCCCTATGCACCACCACTCCTTAAATTTTTCCTTCATGTATCTCAGCTCACCTCCCAGTTCCTTATGTTTTAAAAAGTTATTTAGAGCATAAATATTGATCAATATCATCTTCTTTTCTAATGAAATAAACATCCTTTTTAGAATAATAAATTGATTTGATATCATATTGTTTATTACATTAAACACATCAATATCCTAAAATATTGCTAGCTCCCCTAATGCCTCAACTACACTAGTTATTTGCACTTGTATGTCTACCCTACCCTAAATTTGTCTTAGTGAAACTATGGCAGTATCCCCTAACTTAGTCTTTTAAATAAACAACATACTCAATCTCATGCTAATAACCTAGAGTGGCCCTACTATTGTTTTGCATTGGGTTTTTGCTGTAGCAAGTTGGTCAAGCATGGTTTCTTCCCCCTATACCTATAAACCTAATAACTTCCTTATATCCAAAACTCTTTATGCCTCATTGCATAGCACCCTATTCCTTAAGTGGACATGCCCATCAATTAACTATCCATCTTTTATGGAGATTTTCCTAGCTAACAATCATTTTTTGCTCAATTTCTTCCATATTGGCTTCTAATTTACACCAATTGCTTTCTTTCTTCCCTTCATCACCTTAGGTAATACACATTAATTATTTCTAGTCTCTTTCATACTAATTCTTTTCTCTAGATATCCCTACTCCACCCCCTATCCACCATTTCTCAATTTCCTGATGAGTTTGTTACCCCTTATGTAAGGACAAAAAGGAAGGAGGAATTAAGTAAAAGGGGGATCGGGTTGGGTTAGTTACCTTTAGGCCTTCATTATTAGTAAAGGTTTAAAGGCTTGGACTGACCCCATCCCTTTTATTTTTAGTCTCTACTGGATCTCCATTAGGTCTATTTCTTTTTTGAGCCCAATTAAATGCACATGGTTAACTATGCTCGACCTACTTTTTAAAGATTTTAGGCCTTTTTAATAGTGTCCTTATTGCTTTATCAAGTTAAGTCTATTGTAGTAAAGGCCAAGCTTATTATCTATTTTAATTAGACCCACCTATTTTTCACCCCACCTCTATGTAGGTCTTTCATTTTTCTTTTCTTCTTAGGCTCTCTCATGCCCAATCCCTTTCTTTCCTTTTTTAAGCCTACCCTGTCTTGACATCTTACAGCTATGTTCTCTCCATGTGTTGTTCATTAGTGACAGGGTATTGGAGCCTTGTTTCCCCTTTGTTTACTCTGATGTGTCTAGAAACCTCATTGCTGATGATCAATAGATCTTACCACCAAAGCAATTGTCGTTAAATTTACTAGTGGGTTTGAGCCCCTATTTGCAACTTGTTATCTCTATAATCTCTTTCTCCTTCCCTTTCTTATGGATTCCCTCCACTATTGGTGCCTTTTCACTTCTTAGCTATAATACCACCCTCCATTATCTAACCTTACCATCACCAATGAAGGAATTTACATTTTTTTTTTCAAAATTAAAACCAAAAAACAATAAACATCAAGTCTTAATCTCATCTCTGATTCCTTATCCATACTTATAAATTGCTTCTAAACCCTACATAACTTTGCTACAAACTCTATTTTCCAAGCTTGAAAGGTAAACCATGCACAGGTACCTATACTTTACAATCCGCCCTTGCCTTGTCAAAGGTCCTTGGCCATATCTATCAAAAATACCTTAGTAACTAGTCCCCTTCCTTTTCTAGTACCCACTTCATCTCAACCCTTTAGTCAAAAGTCAATAATGCTTTTAAATCACCCATAATTATCACTTTAAAAGGAAATACACCCTTTCACTGGAGATACGCATAGATAGAAGTTGTTATTTGAGGGTCTCTAGCCACCCCTATGGTTGATCTTCATAACTACTCCCACTTTGCTTCCTTTGTGAGGTATGATGATAACATTAGGTCTAATCTTAAAGGTGAATTTATTAATGGTGCCAATAAGTCTGAAGTTCCCAACTTCTCCCTAGGATCTACTAATTTGTGATACTGAGAGGGGAGGTGAATCAATATCATCACAATTCGCAATTCGCAGGTAAGTGAACAACTTCAACCTCTTCTTAAAAACAAACTCTTTCTCAGATTTAACTAAGGTAGATCTATTGCTACCTACTAATCACAATAGTCCCCAAAGTCACCTTTCACACACCTTGCCTAATTGACAATTCAGATGTTCTTGTTTAGGTCTTTGTTAGGTTATAAGTTAGCTAATACTTTAGCTGCGTTCACAACTTAATTCAAAATACAGAATGTAAAGCAAATAAAGGACACACAAGATTTACGTGGTTCCGTCAATGTGATGTACATCCACGGTAGTAGGGACTCTCCCTTACCGAGACTATCCACTATACTTAAGAATTCTAATTACAATGGATATCTTAATCTTCTGCTCCTTTCACTATTGCAATTACTAAGCAAGTACAATACAAAGAGTGTCACTTACTACGTCTACCTTTCTTCTAGCTTGTCTTGCCTCTGTTGAATTGAAAGGCTACTCCACTGCCGCTTAGAAGTTCACCGTAACGCTCTCTAACCTCTCTTGAAGAAATCTGGAAATACGTTGAGTTTTTTCCGATGCTTCGCCAAAGTTCTTCTTTACGTTGTATCACACAACTTCTGCTTTCACCGTCTTACGAACTCACCCGTCTCCTTGTCTCACAATCTCACTGTCTCACGGCTCGCCTCACGTCTATTTCTGGTTTACCCTTGTACGTTTCACACCTCCTTTGGCCGTATTAGATTTTTTTTCCCTTTTCTGTCGGTCACTGTTCATCGGTCATCCTGTTCTGCTGTCGGCTCTTTCTTTTTTCTGTCTTTGGTTTTCTCTCTTTCGTCTGGTTTTCTCTCCTTTGTCGTGTCGTTCGTTTGTCTCACGTCATCGCAGATCTGCTGTTTGCTCTTCTAGTCGTTCGCCACTTTCTCTTTCAACCCTTCTTTGGCTGTTCACCACTTTCTCTCTCTCTCAAGGTTGGGTTTTCTCTCTTTTTTGCAGGTGGTGTTTTTTTTTCGTTTCACTTCATTGGCCGTCTCTTCTTTTTTCTATTTTTGCCGTGTATTCAATTGTATTGGCCTTACCCTAGTTTTGTCTTCCAAGGTCTTTATATACTCTCTTCCATGAAACCATAATAGGGCTTACGCAACGGATTTACATTCTTGCCCTTACGCAACGGATTTACTTTCTTGTCCTTCTATGTGGCTTTACTTTCTTGCACACTTAAACCTAGTTGACAATAATTACAACCTATACAAAGCTGTGGGAACAACAAAGTCTATTGTATTTATCCTTTAACATGACTTCCTTACCATCACCTCTTTTAATGTTTTTCGATTATCCTTCTAATCCAATCCTTTCTGTTTTGCCATAAACTTACCCTAGCTTCATTTATAGTCCCACCATCTCTCCATCACAATACTAATCTTAGAGAAAGAAAAGTTAACAAGCTTTACTTTGGTTTGGTTACCTAGTAGACATTTCCCATTTAACCTTCTGATTGCATTTATCACATCACGTCGTTGATCAAATTTCAAGAGGTCAAATTTGCCTACTAGGTATTTGGCAATAAAATTACTTCCTAAAACTAAAAATTGAAATATTTGTGTTAGCACATTAAAAAGGCCTAAATATTTCACATAAAAATTCATATTTGTAAAAAACTTTTTTTTTTTAGAAAATGATGAGGACCTTCTTAGGTCTTACACTAAGAGGGGGAGGGGGTAAATCAATGTGAGATGCTCGCTTTTTACAAATCTTTTTAGATTAACCTCTATGACTTGTTAGAGTCGATGATCTAATTTTTTTTATCATTCTTCTTTATGTGAGAGCAACTGTACAGATATCAATCAAATGCAAGCACCCAAGAACACACGAAAATTTTTACATGATTCACTCACAATGTGTGAGCTACATCCACGATGTGATAGGATCACTTTTAAATCACACAATCCACTCTTATTATCAAGAGATATAGTTTGGTTATGGAAAGATCACTCCTTAACCACTTACAATGATCTCTTGATCATTGAGTTGATCTCACGATTACTTAATGGACTAATCTCCTGATCACTCCAAAGATATATCACCTTTTTTCAACAAGTTTATCAAAAGGTTTATAATGAAAACTTTCTTGGATAAAGATCACTCAATGTGCATAGGCTGCTAATATAGAATGTGGATCTTCTCCTTCCTCACTGTTGGTCTTTGCTCAGGCTTTACCGACCTCTTCTTTGTAAGTTATCTTCACTGCATATTATCTCTACTGCAGGTTCTCTCCCCCAACTAGTTCTCTCCACTGCCGACTATCTCCATTGCAAGTTCTCTTCCCCTGTTGCTGGCATTGCCTCATCTGCTGCCTCAACAAGTCTCTACTTTGCTACTGGTGTTACCTCCCTTGCTACCTCGGCAGGTTCTCTCCTCTTATTGTCGGTACTACCTCCTTCAACCTTAGTAAATTCTCTTCCCCAACTATAAATGCTGCCTCTCCTGCTGTATTGGCAGGTTACCTTCATCGCTACTATAAGCTACTGGACTTGTTATTGGGGCACACTTTCTCCTCTGCTGCTACAAGCTACCGGACTTGCTGTCGAGACACGTTCTCTCCTTGGCTGCTGCAAGTTGCTAAACCTACTGCTGGGACACGTTCTCTCTTCAACTGCTGCAAATTGTCGGACCTACTACTACTGTTTCCTGCATATGCTGCTATCACTGCCTGCATATTTTGCTATTGCTATCTACACATGCTACTCTCGCTGCTTGCACGTTCTGTTATCGTTGTTTGCACATGGTGCTATCGCTGCTTGCATGTTCTACTTTTGCTATCCGTACGTGATACTATTATTACTTGCATGTTCTACTTTTGCTATCCGTACGTGATACTATTATTACTTGCATGTTCTACTTTTACTGTTTGCATATGTTGATATCGCTCTTTACATGTTCTGCTTTTACTGTTTGCATATACTGATATCGCTCTTTACATGTTCTGCTTTTACTGTTAGCACATGCACAGGTTACTATTGCTGTCCACACGTGCTACTATCTCTCCCTGTACATTCTGCTTTTGTTGTTCGTACGTGCATAGGTTGCCATCATTGCCTATACGGGCTGCTATCGCTGCCTACATGTTTTGCTTAAGCTTGCTACTGTTATTACAATTTTTAGTTGCTACTTTGCTTGCTTTTATTGCCTGGAGGTTGCTGATGTGTATGCTACAACTGTTAGACATGCTACACTAGTTGGGATTTCTTGTTGGACGTGCTAGAATCACTAGTTTGGCTACTGGATGTGCTACATTTGCTAGTATAGCCTCTCGGACATACTGCAATTTCTAGTTTGGCTGCTGGACGTGCTGTACTTACTGGTATAGCCTCCTAGACGTGTTGCAATTTTTGGGATTTTAGGCTGTAGATGCACTACAATTTTTGGGATTTCAAGCTGCTAGATGCATTACACTTTCTGGGATTGCAGGCTACTTAACGTGCTGCTGGTGCAGGGAATGCCTACTTGTTATGTTGCTAGTGCAGGAAACACCTGCTGGTTGTGCTGTTGGTGCAGGGATCTCCTGCTATAGATTATTGGTTTGCTATTCTTATTGCTGCTCTTACAATCTGCAAGTTGTGGTTTGCTACCCTTACTGTTGCTCTTGTAATTTATAGGTTCTAGTTTTCTACCCTTACTATTGAACCTTACTGATTCTCCTTCACCTTTTGTAGTTGTTGGTTTTTGCTATACCTGCTACTGCACCTCTCCTTGGTATGGCCGGTTATTGTACCTCTCCTTCGGTATGGTCGGCTGCTGCTCTCTTTGGCTGCCTCTCTCTCTTGGTCGGCTACTGCAATTAGGCTTTCCTTTCTCTCAAACAATTCTGCAGTATACACTTATCTTGCAAGGTGCATAGGGTTACTTATAGAGCCTTGAGATTAGGATTACACGATCATCAATAGTCATCATTGATTTCCAAAGGTTACCCTACAATCAATAGCTAATTTTATTCTTAAAATTTAAGGTCAATGATCAACTTTGACCCCTAAAATTTAGGGTCATGGTCAACATTAACTCATCAACTTCAGGGTTGACCTGCTATTACCAGTTTTGCCTAATGACCTCTCTGCATCTCAATGACATTCATAACATCAAATTAACACATATAACCATGTGAGATGGTGTTGACAACAAATCTAATATTAGTCATCAAAGATGAGCTTAACAATCTCCCCCTTTGGATTTATTGGCAATACATTAAATCCAACATCTAGCAATGCATATATATCAACCTTTGACATTCACAACTCCCCCTACACATTGTCATTCACAACTCTCCCTGAAACATGCATTTTCCTTAATTGGGCTCCCCTTTTTTTCTGCTTCTCCCCTTGGATAGTTTCTCTCCTTTTATTTATCAAGCTACTCCCCCTTTTAATCAATAAACACTCTCTTTATATTTATACAAAATATCTCTCCCTTTAACAACAAATCCAAAAAATAATGAAAAGGGAAGAGAAGAGGGTTCGAAGATACCTCAACATCTAGAGGGTGACTGAATACTTTTCCAGCCTCTTTTGTCCAAGATGTCTCAATCTTCTATGCCACAATAAATTGTTATCTTTAGTACTCATATAGCATGTGTTTTTGCTTCTGGAAACTTGGTATAAGTTGTCATTTGTTCTTTCACCCTTAGTAAGAACAACACCATTACTTAATCTCTTTACTATGTAGTCACTCTTGCTGAAAATAACTTCATGTCCATCATTATAAAGTTGGTTAACACTGATAAGATTGTGTTTTAGCCCTTTAACATAAAGCACTTCCTTCGATTTCAATTTTCCTGTACCAATTTTAGCAGCACCGATACATTGAATCTTTAAGGTACCATCATTGCCAAATTTGACTGACCCTTTATCATATTTTGCTACTCACTTCAACCCCTTGGAGTCACTTATCATATGTGAAGCACAACCATTATTCAGGATCCTTGGCTTTTATTTCTTAGAAGCTTTTGAGGCTACTTCTATAACTATAGACGTTTCCCTTCCTTTTCTTCTTCTTTAGCCGAATGTGGGAGCATGTGTAGGTGTTCTCTTTTGCACTCTTTGACCAGACAACAATGTCAAGCAATCCTCAACAATGTGTCCAACCCTTTTGCATATTCTACAAACTTCTTCCAACAACTCAAATCTGTTCCACAATGGAATATAGTTTGTTTTCACTTGAGACTGTCTCTTTTCTTGATAAAGTCTCCCCCTAGACTCTTGCCTTACATTCCTCTTCATTATCTACCCATTACTCCAGCACACATTAACTTTATGCCTATACTTACCACAACTCCAACAAAATCCTTCAAACCTGGATTTTCTTCTTTTACAAAGTTCATGTCTTTTATCTTTAGCAACTGTTATGACAACTTTCTCTCCATTTTTGACAACTTGTCTCCTTTGGATGGGAGTTTTCACCACATCTCTCCTAACCCATTTTAGCTTGGGTTGGTTTCTTTTCTCCATCACGTCATAATTTTCATTATGCTTGCTAGTGTTGCGCCTGTTGTAGATTGCTAAATGTGCTGTAATTGCTAAGATCACTTGTTGGACGCGCTGCAATCGCTGGGATCACCTACTGGTTGTTGCGGGCTACTGCTGGTATAACAGATTGCTGCTGGTTGTTGTGGGCTGCAGTTGGTGTTACAAGCTTCCACTAGTGTTGCCTGCAAACAGTTGGTTTCTCCTCGCTTTTCTGTCTGCCCTTACTGCTATTGCTTGCTACCTTGTTACTTTAATCTCCCTCCTTAGTGGCTACTGCACGTCCTTCTCTCCTTAGGGTGGTTGCTATACATTTTTCTCTCCTTAATGTGGCTGTTACACGTCTCCTCTGTTGGTTTGGTGTGACTGGTGGCTACTACACCTTGTTTTCCCTTTGGTAGGGTTGTCTTATTCTCCCTTTGGTGTGTCTATCAGTTTCTTTAACTCCTCCTTTAGTTGGTGTGGCTACCTCCTTTTTTGGTGGTTACTGTCATCTCTTCCTTGGCTGGCTACTATACCCTTCTTGGATAGTTTGGTTTTTCGACTGCTTCTTTCCTTTGGTTCGGTTTTCCAACTACTGCTCTCCTTGGTGTGATTGGCTACTGCACCTTCTTCTTGGTGTGGTTGGTTGCTTCACCTCTCCTTGGTATGACCAACTACTATAACTCTCTTTGGTATGGTCGACTACTGCACCTCTCCTTGGTATGGCCAGCTGCCGCACCTCTCCTTGTGGTGGCTGACTGCTCCTATCCTTGGCTATACCTTTCTTAGTCGGCTACTACTACACCTTCCTTCGCCAGCTACTGCACTCTCTTTGACTAGCTGCACCTCTATTGGTGGCTGCCTTCTTTGCCTTGGTTGGTCACTCTCTCTTTTGGTGGTTGCCTCATTCTTTGTCATTCACCCTCTCCTTGCCTTTAGGTTTACCATTCTCTTTCCTTTGGCTGACTCTCTCAAAATTCTGTAGTACACATACTTGTCTTACAAGGTGCATAGGGTTATTTATAGAGCCTTGAAATCAGGGTTACACACTTATCAATGGTCAGCATTAATTTCTAAAGGTTGCCCTATAATCAACGACCAGATTTGATTCCTAAAATTTAAGGTCAATGATAACGATCAACCTTAACCCTTAAAATTTAAGGTCGACAGTCAACATTAACTAACTTTAGAGTTGACTTGCTATCAACGGTTTTGCTCAATGACCCCTCTACATTTCAATGACATTCATAACATCAAATCAACATAAATAACTATATGCAATGGTATTAACAACAACTCTAACTTTAACCATAAAAAGTGGTCTCAACACTTTCTTTTATGTTGGTCTTTGTTATTCCCACAGCCTTATATGGGTTGTAATTGTTGTCAACCAAATTTAAGTGTGCAAGCAGAAGTGGCTCATATCTCAGGAATTACAGGATAAGACTAGCATGTCAAATAACCTCGTAAAATGATCTCCTTGAAGTGAACTTGTAAAGGGAGTTTAGCATTGCTTGAGTCATAGTGTGACAGTGTGACAAGGTTGTATGCGGATTATAAATTCATAAGAAGTTAAATTTGCAAGTCCGTAAGCCTATCTTGAGACTAAGTCTAGGAGCGATTCAGGAGGAGCGGAATAATTTCAGGGTTATAGATAGACAGGGAGTCCGAAAGATGGGCAGTTACAGGGGCAGTTTCTTTTGTATCATGGGCAATCCTGGCCATTCATTCAAGCATTCAAAGGATGAGATTTCAATAGAAAGAAAAGAGCAAGAAAAATAAATTAAGAAGGAGGATAATGCTGAATTTTGAATGGAACAGTAATATGAAGCCACATTGAGGGGCAAGAAAGGAAATCCGCTGTAGCTACAGTAAGCCCTACTAGGGTTTCCATAGAGGGCAATATATAAATCAAAACTTATCTCTTGTGAAAGGTGTGAGACAACCTAGTAAAGATATTTGGTGAAGCATAGAGAGAACTCAACGAATTTCCAGATTTCTTCAATAGAGATTAGAGAGTGTTTTGGTGATCTTCCAAGTAGCAGAGAAGCAGCCTATTTAAATCAAACAGAGACAAGACAAGTTAGAAGAAGGGTAGACATAATAAGTGACACTCCTTGTATTATGATTGCTTTGTATTTGTAATAGTAAAAGGAGTAGAAGATTAAGACATTCATTGTAATCATAGGGGATACCATACTGGTATTCTCAAGTATAGTGAATTGTCTCAGTAGAGGAAGAATCTCTACCACCGTGGAGTATGTCTCATAGGCAAAACCATGTAAATCTTTTGTGTCCTTGCTTTGAATTTACATTCTGTGTTTTGAATTGAGTTGTGAACAAAGCTAAAGAATCATCAAACTCATAACCTAGAAGAAGACCTAATCAAGAACAACCAATCCATTTAATAGGCTAGGTGTCTGAAAGGTAACTTTGGGGACTATTGTGATTAGTAGGTAACAATAGATCTACCTTAGTTGAATCTGAGAAAAATTTTATTTCTGAGAAGAGTTTGAAGTTGTTCACCCACCTGTATATTGACAAGAGTTAAAGTATTAAAGAAGTAAAGTACTTTGGCTTAAATTATCAAAGTTTTTCAAGGGGGTGATACTGATTCACCCCCCTTTCAGTATCACAGACTACTAGATCCTAGGGTGAAGTTGGGAACTTCAATTGGTATCAGAGCTCAAGTTCACCAGCTTAAAGTTTAACAGCTTGGTGTACTAGTTTGAAGGGTTTCAGAAGTTTTAACTTGTTCAGCATCTTGAGAAATGGATGTCAGTACCAGCACCAGTACTACTTACAGCAAGAAGGTTCCAATCTTTAATGGAACCAACAACCATATGTGGAGAGCGAGAATGCAAGTGGTATTTACAACCATAGGCATGGACGTGGTGAAATCTGTACAGAAGGGTTTTGTGCCTCCAAAAGAAGGTAAAGATCTAACCCCAGAGGAATTGAGGTAGTTTGAGATCAATGGGAAGACCTCAAATGTCATCATTTCAGCATTGATAGATGCTGAATATGCTAAAGTTATGGACTGTAAATCTGCTAAAGAGATATAGGACAGATTGCAAAAGGTCTATGAAGGTGATGGCAAAATGAATGAGGCCAAACTTCAAGTTTTTAAGGAGAAATATGAATCTCTCAGAATGCAAAAAAATGAGACAGTCTAAGAGTTCTTCACCAGGGTTATTAATGCTGTAAACGACCTTAGAAGTCATGGGAAGAACAAGAAGAACTCATCTATTATGAAGAAAATTTTGAGAATTCTGCCTGAGAGGTTTGTCTCAAAGGTGGCAGCCATAGAGGAGAGTAGAGATCTTAATTCTATGTCACTACATGATCTCCAATGCAATCTTATTGCGTATGAGATGAGAATAAAGTCAAATGAAAGCTTCTCAACATCAAAGCCATCAAAGAAGGCAGCTTTCAAAGCTATGAGACACTTGAAGATAAGAGAAGAGGAAGAATCATCTAGTGAGGATGATGATGATGATAAGGAAGAAAGTGAAGGTAAAGGGTTGACTTACTTCACAAGGAAATTCAAAAAGGGGTCTAAGAAAGGAAAAGGACAATTGTCCTTGAAATGTTATCGTTATGGGCAGACTGGACATTTTGCTTCTCAGTGCAAGGAGAAACTTGATTATGAAGATAAGGATGGTGATGATGAGTAGAATTCAAAATGGAGAAGACCATCATCCAAATCAAAGAAGTCCAACAAGAAGATTGCCAACCCACAGAAGAAGAAGAAAGGCTCATTCAAGAGTTATGTGAGCCAAACAAAAGAAGTTAATGAGGAGGAAGATGTAGACTCATTAGATAAGCATGCCTTTATGGCATCAGCTCAATGTGGTAGTTCAACCTCTAAAGAGGAAGAGGAGGTTGATGAAAAAGAACTAGATCTTGAAACTGAATCAGAAGCAGCTTCAAAGGAGATAATTAGAAGAGGCATAACCATAAGAAGGTGAGAGGCCCATATAAAACAAGTTGAAGCAAAAATTGAGGAAGCAGAAAGTCAAAAAGATGAAATAAGGTCTGAACATTGAAGTTTCCGACTTCTCCCTAGGATCTACTAGTTTGTGATACTGAAATGAGGGGTGAATCAGTATCACCACAATTCGCAATTTGCAAGTAAGTGAACAACTTCAATCTCTTCTTAAAAGCGAACTCTTTCTCAAACTCGACTAAGGTGGATCTATTGCTACCTACTAATCACAATAGTCCCCAAAGTCACCTTTCAGACACCTTGCCTAATCGACAATACGGATGTTCTTGTTTAGGTCTTTGTTAGGTTATGGGTTAGCTGATCCTTTAGTTGCGTTCACAACTCAATTCAAAGCACAGAACGTAAAGCAAATTAAGGACACACGAGATTTATGTGGTTCCGTCAACATGACGTACATCCACGGTGGTAGGGACTTTCTCTCTACCAAGACTATCCACTATACTTGTAAATATAGGTTACAATGGATGTCTTTAATTCTCTGTTCCTTTCACTATTGTAATTACTAAACAAGTACAATACAAAGAGTGTCACTTACTGTGTCTACCCTTCTTTTAGCTTGTCTTGCCTCTGTTGAATTGAAAGGCTACTCCACTACTGTTTAGAAGTTCACCGCAACACTCTCTAACCTCTCTTGAAGAAATCTGGAAATACGTTGAGTTCAATACTTCACTGAATTCCTTCTCTACGTTGTATCACATAATTCCTGCTTTCACCGTCTTACGGTCTCACCTGTCTCCTTGTCTCATGATCTCACTGTCTCACGGCTCGCCTGTCCGTTTCTCTCTCTTACTGTCCAGCCAGATTTCTTTTTCTTCTCGCTGAATTTCTCTCTCTTCGTCGGATTTCTCTCTTCTTCACTGAATTTCACTTTTCTGTTCACCGTCGAGTTTCTCTTTCTTCCCACCGATCTGCTCCGATTTGGCTGTCAGATTTCTCTCTCCTTCCGATCTGGCCATATAGGTCTTTGCCGTCTACCCACTTTCGGTCGTCCAGCCGTGTCGTCTCCTCGCCGACCGCTGGTGTAACAGTGGTGTGCCATTCCTCACGGGTTTCTCTCCTTCTCCGGTCTGTGTTTTCTCTCTCTTCGTCCGTCAGCTGCATTTTCTCTCTCTTCGTCTGCCAGTTTGCTCGATTTTCCAATCGTCGATAGCTGTGTTTTCTCTCTCTTTCCCGTCGACGGCTACTCAATTGCTTCGGTCATCCACCTTTGTTCTTTGTTCAGCCCCCAAATCTGATTTTGGTCGTACTTCTCTTCGTTTTGCCGTGTACTATTCGTCGGTCGTCAGGATTCTCTTCTTCTTCTGACGACGACACTATTCAATTCCGACGATACTGTTCCCTTTTTTTTTTGCAGGTAGTGTTGATCTGTGTAGAGTTGGGTGTTCTCTTTAATTGGTCGGTTGTCTAGGTTTTGCTGAATGCTCAATATTGTCGACACCTTGTTCTTTGTCTTCCAAGACCATTATATACTCTACTCCATGAAACCCTAATAAGGTTTACGCAGCAGTTTTACGTTCTTGCCCTTCTATGTGGTTTTACCTTTTTGCCCTTCCATATGACTTTACTTTCTTACACACATAAACCTAGTTGACAACAATTACAACCCATATAAGGCTATAGGAACAACAATCATATTGGCTTAAAGAGAAGATTTGAAGAACAGATTAAAATATGTGAAGACCTTACAATGGAACTTGCCTCAAGGACTTCAAAAATTAAAGAAATGAAGATAGAGTTGCTAAGATCCCAGTAACAACTCAAAAAGAGTGAAGAGAACTTGCATAAGCTTGAAGTGGTAGGAGAAACAAGCTCTACAAGAGAAAGGAAGAATGAAGAGAAAGTGCAACAATCTGAGGTTGCACTGCCTAAAGAGAATGAGACTTTGCCACAGAAGTTAAAAAAGAAGGTTGTGACTCAAAAGAAGATAACTGAAGAAGAGAAGAAAGTTATCAAACCAAAGTTAGGGCCAAAAATGATGTATGTGGTTAAAAAGCAACAGCCTATAGCTGCTAAGTCTCAGAAAGAAAAGACTAATCAGACAAGAACAGTGAAGGCTAAAAATAAAGAAGATTTGAAGAAGCAACCTAGGGTTGCAAACAAAAATGAAGAAAAGAAAGTCAGCCAACCAAAGGCAATGGCTGAACAAAAGAAGGAGAAGAAGGTGGCTGAAATGAAAGCCACATAAGCAAAGAAGCCAGCAACCTTGCCCACACAGCAAGTAATGAACAAAAGAAAACAAGCTGTGGTTAAACCCAAGAAGAGGCAGTTTCAAGGTCACTACTTTTATTGTGAAGTCAAGGGTCATAAGGCAAGTAAATGCTGGTGGAGAAGGCCAGTATATGTCTCAACTTGAGAAGATCCGATGCTGCATACAGGGGGAGACAATACAAAATTTAGAGGAGAACACCTGTTGTGAGTTCTTGCACATACTATAAAAAGCAAGGACACACTGACAAGGATTGTTGGTGGAAGTCCAAACCAGTGGTTTCAAAGAATAAGTTTGCTATATTGATAGACTTGGAATAGTGTGAAAGGTGCGGGCAGGATGGCCATAATGCTAAGAGATGCATGACACTTCTCCCTAAGCAAGAGAAGGCACTCAATGGCACAGTGAAAACAATTGGTACAATCAAAGCTGAGAAAAAGGAGAAAGCTATCTTCAAGCCAGTTCAAAAGAAGGAATATAAAGATAAAAAAGAGGTGGCTAATATAGTTGAAATTGCACTAAAGGCTGACTACAAGGATAAGCAGTGGATCCTTGATAGTGGATACACTTCACACATGACAGGAGACAAGAGTAAATTATCAAAGTTGAACAAGTTAAGAGAAGGCAGAGTCAAGTTTGGCAATGATGATTCACTCAACATTAGCGGTCAAGAGTTAATATATATTTGAAAAGGAAAGCTGAAAGATGTTCTACACGTTGAAGGACTCAGATATAATCTAGCATCTGTCAGCCAACTATGCAATGAAGACCACGAAGTGATATTTACAAAAATAGGTTCCCAAGTAAAGAGTAAAGAAAGCAATACTGTTACAGCCGGGAAGAGAACAGCTGGAAATTTATATGTGATTGATGAAGACAAGACAAATAGTTGTTTGCTTACAAAAGAAAAAGAAAATCAACTTTGGCATAGAAGGTTGGGACACTTAACATAGAAGAACATGAGGAAGCTGACCACTACTCATGCAATTAGAGACATTCCAAACCTCAAGAGAAAGAGAGAGAGAGTATGTCTGCTCAATATGCTCTAATGGAAAACATGCCAGAAAATAGTATAAGATCAAAGAGTTTAGTTTTAAAGCAGTGCTTGACATTGTACATACTGATTTGTGTGGGCCAATGAGAATAAAAGGGTTGAATGGTGAGAGGTACTTTATCTTGTTTGTTGATGATTATTCCAAAAAGACCTGCATCATGCACCTCAAACACAAGTTAAAAGTTTTGAAATGTTTCAAGAGATACAGAAGATTGGCTGAAAATGAGAATGGAAAGAAGATCAAAGTATTGAGGTCAGATCAAGGCACTGAATTCACAAATGAAGCTTTTGAAGATTACCTTAAGAAGCATGGAATTTACCATCAAATGGCAGCAGCAAGAAGACCTCAACAGAACGGGGTGGTAAAGAGGAAAAATAGAACTGTGGTTGAAATGGCAAGAACTCTACTGCTGGAATCCAAGCTTCACACAAGATTTTGGATAGAAGCAACATTTACAGCCGTGCACCTACTGAACAGAGTTTTACTAAGGCCCAATACTGATAAGACTCCATATGAGCTATGGAGTGGGAAGAAAACAACAACCAAGTATCTCAGAATCTTTAGCAGCCCATGTTTTGTGAACAACAAGGAGTAAAGCTTGGGAAAATTCCATACTAGGTCAGATGAAGGCATCTTTGTGGGATACTCAGCAAAGACAAAAGATTACAGAGTTTTCCTGCATAAACTAGGAAAAGTGGTCACTTCCAGTGATGTGAGAATAGATGAAAACTGGAAAACAATGCAAAATGGAGAAGCTAAGGACAGTGAAGAAGATGACTTCAAGATAGATGAAGAATCAAACAAGCATAAAGAAAAGGGTAAAGAAATAAGTTCAGACTCAGATAAGAATGGGTCTGAAGATGAAGAAAGAGATCCTCTTGCAACTAAGACTGTGCAAAAGAAAAAGACAAAGAGACAAAGAAAACTTGGATCAGTGCTCATCAAGGAAATCAAATCATAGGTGACTTATTAGCAGGAGTTACAACAAGAAGAAGAATTGTGGGAGCCATTGCTTTACTCTCACAAGTTGAACCTAAATCTGTTGAAGAAGCTGCACAAGACAAAGCCTGGGTCAAAGCTATCAATAAGGAGCTGGATCAAATCGAGAAGAATGATACATAGGAGTTGGTTCCAAGACCCACTAACAAGAATGTCATAAAAACAAATGGGTGTTTAGAAATAAACATAATGAAGATGGCAAAGTGGTGAGGAAAGGTGTGAGATAACCTAGTAAAGATATTCGGTGAAGCATAGAGAGAAATCAACGAATTTCTAGATTTCTTCAATAGAGATTAGAGAGTATTTTGGTGATCTTCCAAGTGCTAGAGAAGCAGCCTATTCAAATTAAACAGAGGCAAGACAAGTTAGAAAAAGGGTAGACACAATAAGTGACACTCCTTGTATTATGATTGCTTTGTATTTGTAATAGTGAAAGGAGTAAAAGATTAAGACATTCATTGTAATTATAGGGGATACCACACTGGTATTCTCAAGTATAGTGAATTGTCTCAGTAGAGGAAGAATTTCTACCACCATGGAGTATGTGTCATAGGCAAAACCACGTAAATCTCTTGTGTCCTTGCTTTGAATTTACATTTTGTATTTTGAATTAAGTTGTGAATAAAGCTAAAGAATCATCAAACTCATAACCTAGAAGAATACCTAATCAAGAACAACCAATCCATTTAATAGGCAAGGTATCTGAAAGGTAACTTTGGGGACTATTGTGATTAATAGGTAACAATAGATCTACCTTAATTGAATCTGAGAAAGAGTTCATTTCTGAGAAGAGTTTGAAGTTGTTCACTCACCTGCATATTGACAAGAGCTAAAGTATTAAAGAAGTAGAATACTTTGGCTTAAATTATCAAAGTTTTTCAAGAGGGTGATACTGATTCAACCCCTCCTCTCAGTATCACAGACTAATAGATCATAGGGTGAAGTTGAGAATTTCAGTCTTGAAAAACAATTTTCTTTTAAAGCCAAAATATACCACTTCAGCATTGACATGTCAACAATTAAAACCTAAAACAAATTTCCTCCTTCTAAAAAATGTTACACCAGCATTGACTAAAATAGACTGTTGACCAACAGAATTAATCCAATTCTATTTTGAATGAACTAAAATAAAAAATGTGAGTGATGAAATCAACTAAAACATGACATAAGGAATGAAATCAACTATTTTGTAAAATGAGAGGGACCATATGGATATTTAAGCCTTTTTTGGTTTGGACGAAAACAATATGGGAGTGTTTATCGTTAACTTTAGTGGTCTTGATGTTCATCTTACCAATAGCATATGATAGTGTTCCGTAAAGTTTTCCTCGTACCGATGTTTGGTGATAAGTAAATTTAAAAGTAGTCAACAGAAAAAGTGATTTTTAACTTGTCAAATAATCGATTTATTTTTTGTAAATTAAAATACCCTTAATAAAATACACATAACTTTTACAAGCGGAGTCAACAAATATATGTGTTGGATAGTGATAGGAGGCCATCATTTTTTACTACTCTCGTTGTCTCCTTTTTTTTTTTTTTGTTAATTTTATTCGTGTCTTTTTTTTTTCCATCTTTTCTACAATTATTTTATACAAGAACTAAAATATAAGTTTGTTAAAGAGCTAACAAAAATTTATCTATTATAATAAAACTGGAAAAATGTCCCCAATAATTATTTTTACAGTTTTAACAGCAACAAACAACATCAATTTAATCAAACTTTAAACTTTTTTTATTTATCAATAATAGAAATTAACAATAACAATCAATAATCAGCAAAGTAATAATAACAATAATCATCAATAGATGAATCAAATAGACCTTATATGTGATTTTCAAAAATTGTGTGAAATGTAAGACGTAAAGAGACCCTACATTAACAAGAATGCATTGAAAAGAAAAAAAAAACTCTCGAGATCAAACAAAAAATAAAATCTATATAAGAAAGTTGTTAATTTCAGACAAATAGAAATATCTTGTCAATCAATTTATGATTAGAAATAATATGAATTTTTCATTCCTTAGTTAATTTTTCTAGAACCATAAAAAATAAAGATAACTTAGTTCACCTAAATTTAAATCATAAGTAAATTTTAACCAACAGATTGATTTTTTATTTTAAATCTTAATTGCATGGATGTATTTTACCATGTGTATATGCATGTGCCTATATAGTGGTTGACGTTAGCCTAACTCATTCAAGTGCATCCATGTGCAAGGTCACCCTCACTTCTTTTAAGTATTTAAGTGGAATATGAACGCAATATGTACGATTGATCGTTGCCATCGTACAGATGTTTGCTCTAATGCGATCAGAAGCCTGATTGTTTTCGTTGTGGTGGTCCTCTTCCTCAATTATAAAATATCCCAAGGTAAACATGCACCATCTACAATCCTAAGTAATTCAATGCTTACTCCATTTAACACATAAAAAGCACGCACACATACATATATATTGTTTATGAAATTTGGAAATAAAAAACTGCATTATATAATTGATGAAGATGCTGGTTATAATGAGTTCATGTTGAAAAAGTTAACAAGGGAGAAGGTCATTAATAGATTTTTTAATCAACGTCATGAGGCACAATCTAAATCTAGTTATATGTTTGGGTGGTACTTTAACTATTATGCCATCAAAATGCCATCAAAACGATGAATCATATTATAAACTATGCCACGGAATAATGTAATAATGTAATAAACTATGCAACGTGGACATGGGTTTTATTGATTTTGAAAAAGTATGCGATGGAGTTCTAGGCAACAATTATGATGGACAATAAATAAGAAGATTTCCACATTATTTAATAATCTAGTCAGGGACATGTACGAAGAAACAATAACCCATGTGATAATAGTGGGAGTTGAGACAGAGAATCTTTCTTTCACGGTTAGTTTGTATCATGGTTCTGCCTTCTTGGTTATGCATAAATTGTCTGGACATATTGAGAACGATTTCTCGAGATGTATATTGTCTATGGATAATATTCTTCCAATAAATATCATTATGAAGGAGTTTGAATGCAAACTAGAATTACAGAGAGATACTTTAAAATCTAAGAGTTTTAGGTTGACCTACACAAAAATAAAATATATGCGTTGCAATTTCAGTAATAGTATGAGTGAAATAGGGTATAGGATTAGACTATGCAGTACGAAAGCCCTTAATGTGGCCAATTGTATTATTTTGACCCTATTATTCATAGGGATGTAGACATAAGGGATAATGTTTTTCAAATGACTAAAATGGAAGTGTGTGTGCAACTAGGGTTTAATGTAACCATACGAGTTGAAGGATAAATTCCATTGAATAGTAATTAGACTAGCAATGTCCTATGATATTGAATGTTAAATCGTTAACAAACAATTTGTTCAAAACTTGAGTATGACATATATAAGAATACTTACGTTGATTTGTGGTCACTTTAGAAATGACTGAATATCACAAAATAGTTGGGACTCTAACTAAAGATGAGCTGAGTGTAACCAAATTCAAATGGACAGCGAGAGAATAGAGAAATAACAACTTAAGTTGATTTGATAATTTTCTGCTAGAAAGAATTTAAAATAACTGCACTTTCCATCAAACTCATCTTATGGTAGAACAAAATGATATGTAGCTCATTCAAATTAAATTTATAATCAAGGCTCTGTTATTTTTTGTCATTGTTATATGTTTAGGTGATACAAATTTTAATCGACAAGCACCAGACATGTTGGATTGATCTCCACGTGCTAGCTGCTGGAATTGAACCCACAATGTGATAGTAGTACCCATATAGATGGTTTCCAGAAAAGAAGTTTATGAATTAATGATTTTGAATTTATCTTTGCCAACTAATGTTCATGGTGTCTAAACGAGGAAGGACTGTGTTACACGTTAAAATACAAATACATGAACTTGGGATATTATCTAATATTTTTAAGGTTTCGTAATTATTAAGCGGTTCTCCGAGTCTCTTTCGGGTAGATATTGGACCACTTAATTATGATGACTCCATAATTAAAGAATAATGAAGCATAACCAAAATGAATTAACTAGAGAACTCATATCATCAGCGGCCATTTGTCTCGATTTGACTCAATAATATTTTCAAAAAGATATCTAAAACTCAAACAATACGCAAGTTCAATACAGTTTTAGTTATTTATTATATTTGCCCGGTCAATTTTTAGATTTTCAAAATGAATAGTTGAATTTTCTAAACAGATTGTTAGTATCAAGCCATCTACATGCGCATAATTATCATAAGTCAATGTTATTCATACTTTCAAAAGGGTGCATCGATGCAAAAGTCTGGCACATCACAATGTATAGTTTGGAAAAGGCTTATGATTCGAAAACTTTAATATATTATCTTATATTATAATGGAATAATTTTATTATCACACGCTTATCTTTTGTTATTCAAGTATAAGTGAAACATAATTTTGTCAGGCACATATGGAACCTGTTGCTCATGGAAGGTTTGGGATTGGTACATTTTTCCTGTACACATGGAACTTACCTCCCTTACCCTCTATATAGTTTAGTGCCAATGGTTTTTTGAACAAATGAGTACACATTTGCTCTAGAATCGGTCAATAATGGCATTAGGGTACTGACAAGTGGACACCAATAATGGTCAACCATTTGTGGGGGTAGATTAATTGGAGAAACTATCGATGGACCACAAAGCTTTCAGAGATTAACAGTCCAAGTACACTCTAGCTAGCTCACCCCCAACCCCGCTACAAGATAACTTTCGAGTCTAATGTTTCCACCATTTGGCTATATATACCAGACCCAATTCTCCAGCAATTTTTATCCAACAACCGCACCATTTTAATGAACTTGCCTTCTCCCTAACCTCTCCCCCTCCCCTCCCCCCCCCCCTTCTCTCTCTCTCTCTCTCTCCCTGTGAGAAGAAGTACATAAAGTCAGTGCCAGTAATCATGGTACAGTCGAAGAAGTTCAGAGGTGTCAGGCAACGCCACTGGGGCTCATGGGTTGCAGAGATTCGCCACCCATTACTGTACTCTCCTCAATTTACTTCCTTTTCAACTTTGTTTCCTTCTGGCTTGAAGCTCCAAACTTCTGCGCCACCGTCTAGTCCTATCACACAGTTTTCGACCATTTATTGTCTTATAATGTCACATTCTAGCCTCCTTAGTCTTAGTTTTTCAGCTTCAAGTCCTTCAATTTCGTGCTCTATGCATAGACTTTTTGGTCCCCTTGATCACGGAGTCCATAATAAGGTTACAGTTTTGTACTATATATTACAGCAATTGGGGCCATATTATATTACGGCAGTAGTGATTACTGTGATCGTTCTTTCTTCTTTTAGTGTTAAATTTTACGCCAAAATAAAATGATAAAAATAAACTCACGCAAATAACTCAATTATATTTGAAATTAAAGCTATGTTATTGTTTGCTGTACAGCGTCAACTGTCGTGCTAATTCATTAGTTACCTTGGGCTGTAGGATACGCGCGTTAACAAGGTTCTCGTTGCTGTAGGAAAAGAAGGGTGTGGCTTGGAACATTTGAGACAGCAGAAGAGGCAGCTAGAGCCTACGATGAGGCAGCAATTCTGATGAGCGGCCGCAACGCCAAAACAAACTTTCCTGTGGCCACCAACCAAGCAGGCAATATCAGTAGCACTTCTGGCTCATCTTCATCATCTTCTACTACCACATTTTCCTCGATCCTCAGCGCAAAACTGCGCAAATGCTGCAAGACTCCATCTCCTTCCCTAACCTGCCTGAGGCTTGACACTGAAAGCTGTCATATTGGAGTCTGGCAAAAGCGTGCAGGGCTGCATTCTGAATCGAATTGGGTCATGACAGTTGAGCTTGGAAAGAAGGATGAAAAACTCCAAGATCATGAGCCTAAAGCACCCATCTCATCAAAGACCCCAAAAACGGAAGGCCAGGAAGGTGGTGATGGCTTGGAAGAGGAGGAGAGATTGACATTGCAGATGATCGAGGAACTACTCAATCGAAATTGACTTGTACGCATGGACAATATTGGACTACTGGTGTACACTTTATTGCTTTTGAAGTTCCTCCACCTCTGCTGCATTTTGTTTGTTTGTTTGTCCGAGATAGAGTAAAGCATATGCCTTGTTGGGACAATTCGAATTAGTCCTACATTAGTTGGCTGAGACAGCCTGTAGGAGGGATAATAATGGTTTCTACCCATATCCCTGATTCAGGGACCCTCATAGTCGGGCGTTTATAAAATATGTTTGGTTATTGCCTAGATACACTAGTGTACTATATATACCGTTGTGTGTATTTCATGCTGTTCTCTCCTCATTAGCCCCTAAGCTCGAGTCTCATCACTATCGTTTGCTTTCTAATAAATGAGAGTTTATGTTGAGAGTGATGTGTTGAGTTCTAAACTTCTTAACATTAAAGTTAGATGTAAGAAGGAATAACAAGTTTAACTCAACAGTGCTCGAATAATAAGTTTCTCTTATAGCCTAAGTTGAATGATAACATTGACAAGTACAAAGACATTCCTGCGATTATATTTTTTTTTTTTTTTTTACTTTGCTTTTCCGGTTAAAAGAAAATGCATCAACTTTGATATGTGGGAGAAGGAAATAAATAAAGTGGGTGTGTGCAGCTTAAATTCTCCAGTTCTCTCTCTCATTTGCAATTTTCTTTTCATAATAAATAACTCCAAGTTTGGTAGATAAACTTTGAACTTATGAGAACCTGGATAATCATGTATCATGGGTTAAAATACACACAAGCAGGCAAAATATAAAATTATTTGCACCCAGCAACCCTAGAATTTAAAACTTGCGTCTCCACAACATTATACTCGTCCTTTAGCTAATCGAGCCAGCCCCACAATTTTTTCTCTAAAAATTTATTTGGCATGATAAAAATTTGTAGATTTAAGCCAATTCCAAACAAAACTTAAGTCAATTCTAAATATTCCTTTTTACAATATTATAATTTTTTTTAAGTAACAAGATTTCAATTCAATTTTTATATTTTAAAAAATACATTAATATCCCTGAAAAAAAATATCTGTAGTTAAAAATTTAAATTTGTATCTTTGAAATCTTAAGTTTTAATTTTAAGAAGAAATCTAGAGTTTCTAAGAATTAAAAACACTATTTTTATTTTATAGTTCACAACTCAACTCAATGAGCCTTCTAGTAAACCAAAAAATACTAATTTGATGGAATTGGTAATTCTCACCAAAATGGAGGACAATAATGTAAAATTCAATTTAATTCATTTTACAACTTAAAAGCAAAAGAATTCAATTAAATTTATTTATTTAAAATCCTCTACCAAACAAGATAATAAAATTAGAATTCAATTACTAAAGCTCATTGAATTGAATTTTATTATTGAAATCGAATAGAATTCTATTGAAAAATTGATTTCAAATAAGCTCTAAATTCCCTGTGGACTAGCAAGTAAATTATAACTCTTTATGTCCATGAAATTTTCCATAATTTTACCAAAAAAGAAAAAGAAGACATTGTGCAATTGGGTTGTTATATAGATTTTGCTGCACATTTTAGAATAACCATTAACTGATGAATATCAAATAAAATAATTGATAAATTAAAAAGCATAAGTGATGTTAGATATGTGCAACTTATCAAGCAATTGCTTCTTCCAGAGTGCCTAGACACTATGAGCAAATAAACTATCATTATCAATGTATTAGCAAGAAACAAGACACACAAACTCTTGATTGATCCTAAATTCCCGATGTGGTCGGCAATGATCTTTCGATGTAAACACCAAATTACAAAATTTTGCAATTGATGATACATCATTGTACTGATATAGACAATATAATTTGCTTTCTCGATCACCATTTTTCAAATAAAAACATAACAAAAGATGTGTTATAGATATGATCGGAGAAACGTTGATTACATACCAAACAATATTTTTGATCAATAAATAAGAACAATTATATATATATGCCTATGAAGGGTTAATTTATTTTTTCAGTCGAATTGAGAGAATTATCTATAAGTGAGGTATAAGATTTGACCTACAGGCTATACTTAGTGGTTTTCCCTCTTTCGTGTTTTTTTTTTTTTTTTTTTGCTTCTATTATTCTTGGGTAGAAAAGAAATGTGAAAAAACAGTTGCTCGGTACATTGAGAGACCAACGCACATTTGGCAGTTATTCTAGGGGATTTCACTAGAGTGAGTCTAAAAGAATCTTTCAAAAGGGTTACATTAAGAAGAGCTTTTGAAGCCATGAAAGTTCATCTCTTTATATATATTCTGACTGAAATGTAGGCAGTGGGGACTGCTAGCCAAATGGGTAGTTGATTGGCCATTAATATCTTTCTCTTGCTATTGGAAGACTGACTTGACACTGGGATTCACGTAGTGATGATGATGCTAGTGCATAACTGGAAAAAAGATAGTGGCATTTCATGAAGAATATATAATAGCTACATGGGTTAGGTAGCATCAGCTTTCATAGTGTCCTTTATGGTTGAGGCAAAAAAGAGTTAAAGAGTTAGCTAACTTCCGGGTAAAATTGTTCAAAGGTTTATACCCCTCACCATGCAAATTCATACCAAGAATTGGTGTAACCTGGAACCTCTTTTGTCTCAACCCTAAATTCTATCACCTTACCAAAGGAGAACTTTATAAGACCAGAGAAAGTTTGGAACCGCACCGAGGTTAGTTCAGTGGGTAAAATTTCTTAGTTTTGATAAAGTAATAAAAATGTTGTCCCAACATGGGTTACATATGTGCAATTTTATCATTGTTTTTACAAAAACAAATTATTCTTGTCACTTAAAACTATGACATCCAAATCATATGGAATAATATTAGCATTACATAAAAGTTCACGCTTCTTTTGATTTAACAAATATGTTGCTAAATCTGGTCAAAGCTTAGGGTTGAGAAACTTTTAGGGAAGTTTGACTCCGCGGCCTTTCATTAATTTTACTTCAATTATATTAAAAGTAGAGAAAATTACATAACTCATCACTAAATCTGTTACTCATTTTCATATTCATCACTCAACTCTATATTGTTATATTTAAACTATTCAACTTTTTTTTCTATTTTTCTTTTTTTCAAAATAGCTACTTTGCTACTCTATTAAATTAAAATATATAAAATTTATCTGCTGAAAAATATAGTTTTATGTAATTAACTCTACTATATTTATTTTAATTCAATTAATGACACCTTTGTATACTAAATTATTTTAATTATTGAATGCAACGGTGATGAGCACAATTAGAGAATAAAAAATTTTTAAGCTTATTCGAGTATAAATAATTTTAAAAATTAAAAAACAACATACAAAATATTTCTCAAAACTATTGTTATTGTCATTATATTATGTAATTTGAGATAATATAAATAATTTTAATATATAAAAACGTTATCAATTGAATAAAAGTAAATATAGGAGATTTAATTACATAAAAATGTATTCTATGATGTATAAATTTTATAATTTTTAATCTCATAAAATGACAAAATAAAATTAAAATAAAAATAAGTGATCTAATTGTAAATAAATTGAATTTAAACGGTAAAAATAAAAACTTGTAATAAATTTAAGAAATTAGCTTTTAAAAGTACACACACACACACAGATATATATATATATATTAGCGGCAGCCTCTAAGATGATTTTTCTGGATTGCTATGGGGGGTAGCTAGGTTGGTCCTTCCTTGTACGCCGTAGAAGCCTTGTCTTCAACAAGGCACTCGAAGAAACTGCGGTTATGATTGAATTTGAGTTAATAAATGCTAGAGGTGACCATCATCAGATAGAAAAAAAAAAAAAAAAAAAAAAGAACCCCATTGCAGGGCTTTACTGCATGAGAAAGTTGGTTTTGTTTTAAATGTAATCGAACGCAAACCACGAGTATCTTTTGCAGTTTAGTCAGAGAAATGGCAAGATGGTTTTTGTGTGAAGGATGAAGCTTTTAACTAGAGTTAACTAGAGACGTGGTTTTAGTAAAGCCAAAGACAAGATACAATTCCCTTTTTGTATGGAATTGTTGACTTCACTTAGTGTGTAGAATCGATACGTTAGAAAAACAATTTCAGCTCATTACATCATTTTTACTTGGCTCCCATTAGGACATCATCGTCATTGTTTCTCAGAGTTATCGCAGGTCAAAAATTCGAGTGAAACCAATTTTGAATTATGAGTTGAGATGCAGAAATCACGGGCTTGAATCTCTGGTGGAATCAAACCATAAAGCAAGCAAGAAATTTTGGGGGGGGGGGGGAGAGGAGGGGGGGGGGTGGGGGGCACTTCATACCAACTCTTAGACGAGAAGTTGAGTTGAGTTGAGTTGAGTTGAGTGTGGTAAGAATATTTGGACTTTGTGAGAATCAAAACTCGAGACCCCACGTGCCAACTCGTCCTAATTAATTAACGTTGTGGGAACACACACACACACACACACGTTCTTCCATTGGTTAGGTATTCTGGCGACAATCTCAGTATGTTCAGCTGAATTACACAACAAAATATTTTGATATAAAATTTTAATTTAAAAAAAAAAAGAAAAAATAATTCAATTGTTGGGTTTAGCCGGTCCATTCAAATCAATAATCTAATGAAATTTTGGATAAATCACGCTAATTTGAACTCTACATCGGCGATCTATTGCCTGACTAAACAGGTCAAATTTAATAATTAAGATGGAGATTTTGTATTTAAAGTTTTTTGGGGTCATAGTTTGGGATTAAGATTGGACTTTCCCGGTAACACTGCTGCTGACTTGAATCCCCCCCCCCCCCCCGCCTTCTCCTCCCAGGCGACTCAGTGACTTCAATCCTCTCCGCCTCTTGTCTCTACAAGACAAAGTAAGTTCTTCTAATCTTTTCGCATATTGTTTTATCTATTTTTTTTTTCTAATATGGGTTCTTGTGCTTGTGAATCAATTGCTCTGGTTGATTGCATTTAAGGTGTTTGTTGATTCGCCTATTAGAAATATGGGTCTTATTTTTTTTCCCTCTTTTTTTTTTGTTAAGAATTTAGCTTTGAGATTTAAACTCAATTATTCTAATATTTTCTTAGAATCACATTGATACGAGTTTTTTTGTTTTTAAAAAAAAAAACTTGTTTTTGGTTTTGTTTGGATCAGAAATTAAGTTTTAGATATAAAATTTTTAGCGTTTCAAGTTCTGGGTTTTTTTTTTTTTGAATTTTCTAGGCTCGTGGAGATCGCTTTTGTCTTATTTCATGGATTTCTTTGTCTTTCTTGAATAAGATCAAAATTTAGTTATTTGGGGATAAATGGGATGTTAAGACCTGAATAAAATTAAAGGGGATTTAGAGAGAAGGAGAAGGAGAATAAGAAGAAACAGAATAAAGCTTAAGGAGCAACAGATTGAGAAGCAGATAAGCAGAATTATTTCATCGGGGAGAAGGGATACAAATTAGCATTCAGCTATAATTTCAATGACCAATTCAGCTCACTCCACTCATCCTTATATACTAGCTAATGGCAGCTTCGGAAACGTTAAACAAAAAGAAAAGGAATCCCATGCACGAACTGCCTTCCCTATGCAATTGACTTTCTTATTCAAGACTTGAGTCTTCAACTGGAATAAGCTTGATTTATAACCTCTAACTGGGTCATAATACATGGAATTTGCATTTTTTACTTCCCCCCTCTCTCTACAAAGCTGTTTTTGGAGCATGAGCAGTTTTCTTGTTCTGCATAAGTTCAATTTTTGGGTGCTGGTTCCTACGTTTGGTTTGGTGGAATGTTTTGTGACAATATGGTTGCCACTGTTCTGAACTATAGATTTTGGGGAACTGAATTGTTTGCTTGGAGCTTTGGTGAGAATTGAGAAAGAAAAATCTGAAGGCAACCCAGCCATTTGTTGTTAGCTGAAAGAGCCATTAAAGAAATTTGTACTCACTCAATGAAAGAAGCATCAAAATAGAAGTGTTTTATTGAAGTGAATACAATAGCTCAGCTCATTTTCTCTTTCACTTATTTTTGTGTTGCTTTGTATCAATGCAGGATTTTTATAAAATCCAATCTCATAAAAGCTGAATGTGTGTAAAGAATAGATTTTCTGCTCGGACATGTTAGTATTTTAATTACATTTCAGTGTTAGCCTTTTCTGGTCACTATAGTCGTGGAATTCAAGTGCAATTTTTTTTTCTTCCTTTTATTATCTGGGGGGCTCAGAATGAAGTGATTTTATTCCTATGATCTCTCTGCAAGAAGGTTTCCTGCTCATCGAATGATGATTTGATTATTTGCTCAAAAACTCAGTTTAAGTACAAGCATAACCCAGGTGGATCTTTATCTTTCTAGATACAAAACCTCTGATTTGAATGTCAAATTTTGTGTTTTATTTTATTGTTGTATGATATGTTCTGGACCAAGTTGACTAGACAGGAATCTGTGTTATGATGTACCACACTCTTGAAATTCAGAAATTTGACCCGTCATATTATGATAAAAGTCTCCAGAGCCATGTTTAGGGAGTCTTGTAACATGTCTTGTTTACATCCCTGGATGATTTCATTGGTTTTATTTGGCATTGGACTTTGGCCATTTACCAATTAGCATGGATCCATCATGATCTTCTTCTGCATGTATAGTTACTGTCCATCTCTGTGAATTTGTTATTGTACTTTTCATTCGGTTCATGCTGAGAGCAGCTGGTTTCTTTTGTGCATGTAATTCGCTGTCTTCTTTGTTCTCCTCCTTTTTCTCTTTGTCTTCTTCTCCAAACTCATTTCCCAGAATCTTTTTTTAGAATTATGTGGAAAGCATTCAGAATCTAAAATTTAAACCAACCATGACTGGAATTCCTTATTCTTTGAATAGGAATGAGCAGGTCGCAAGGACCCACTTCCCTGAAGCGGAAACGCCCAGAATCAAAGTCTCTGGAGCAGTCTATGACAGAACATGAGCGTGTAATCTATGAAGCTATTCATGCCAAACAAGACATGGGAATCTGGACCAGAGACCTTAAAAAGGAAACAAATATTCCAGACAATGTAGTTAATAAATCCCTCAAGGCACTCCAACTCAAGAATTTGATAAAGGAGGTAGTAAACATTCAAGGCAAGGGGAAAAAGCATTACATGGCAGCAGAATTCGAACCATCAAAGGAAATAACTGGAGGTGCATGGTATGATGTTGATGGGAACATTGATGCGGAGTTCATTAGGACTTTTAAAGAGTGTTGTGTGAAGCAAATTTCTAGGCTGAAGATTGCTACATTGGAGAAGGTTACAGACTCGATCAAAGGGAGTGGACTTTTTAAGGAGGAACCGACAAAACAGGAAATCGAACAGATCCTAAGGGCCTTGGTTTTGGACAATGAGATAATAGAAGTGAAGAGTAATGGAAGGGGTGAGTTTGCTTCCATCGCAGTTGGAAAACTTTGTTATAAATACATTACTAAAACAAGCGCAAAAATAGGGGCAATGGCTTCCATTCCATGTGGTGTTTGCCCCCGTATTAGCCAATGTACTCCTGATGGCATTATTTCTCCAACAACTTGTGTCTACTACAGCAAGTGGCTGGACTTTTAACTTGCACTTAGCTCCAAAAGTTCTGGATGTGATTCTGTAGGACCATAATGACAAAATTTGCACCATGCATATAAATTACAACAGGTGTTTGAATGGTTGGATTTTCCATTGTTGGTCTTGAAGCGCGCATGCCATAGTTTTACTCATTAGACTGTTCTGCAATACGACTAAGATATATATTATTCATCATGCCTGTAAATCTGTTGACAATTTGAGCTTTCGAGAACATGTCTGGGAAATGTTGATGGCTACGGGGGGATTCGCTGATCATGCTCTGACGTTGATACAGCCAAATATTATTGCAAATACATCGTCTTGCATGTTATCCTGACCTGGCCCGGGAAGGCTGGATCCTGAACTAGCCCACGGTTTATGGTTACGGTTTGAACCGTAATAGAAAACGGTCTGGTTTGGTCATGGTTGGAATTTTTTACTGGATCTATTGAAACCGTGGATTCTGTATTGCAAGCTACCAGTTTGAACTGACAATGGTTCACAGTAATTGAAACAATAAGAATAATTAACATATGTTTTTCTTTCTTTTTTTTTTTTTTAATTACGAACTGAACCGAAATTAAACCAAAACAGAAATTGAATCCATCCTGTGGACTGCCGATTAACCAAAATCAGCCCGTCTAGGGACCTGCATGGTACTGGTGCAGGGTAAGTTTGAAGGGTGACCCTGCCCAATTTATGTTACATTTATAATTACATCAAGCACGTGAACAACCAAAAGAGTATTACTTTGACTACACCCCCCCCCCCCCAAAAAAAGAAAGGAAAAACTTAATAAAAATAAATTTATCAAGTAACCTTAAAACAGGCAATCTCTTGAATGAACATTCAATTATAGGTCACTTAATTTTGATCTCTTTTGTGGTAAAAGGTAAAAAAAAAAAATTGCAAAACAAGAATGGTATTCATAGACCTAGGATTCTGTTTATATATCACAAACAACAATTTTGATTCGGATCATTTTAAGGTTAGATTATTTTAACATGGATATTGACGAGTCAAGTTATATTCGGATTGTTTTGGGTTCAAGTTGCTCAGATTCTAATAGGGTTCGGGTCGACCATCAAGTTGGCGAATTACTAATTTTTTTTATTTTATTAAATATTAGAGTATTTACATAAAAAAAGAGCATTTGTACAAATTGATATTTATAATTTACTAGTTATTTTTTATATATTAACTTGTATCTAAATCATATAATTAATTATTTTTTTACTAATTTTTTATTTTATTACTTGGATTCTATAACATGTTAACTTGCTACTTTTCTAAATGTTACAATAGATAAAAATATATTATTATTATTATTTATTTATTTATGTATGTTAATTTCTATAAAATATCTACAAATATATTATATACATTTTATATATGTATGTATTATTTACAATATGTGTTTATAAATATGTATGCAAGCATATTTCTATACTAGATTTGATTCACACATTGGATAAAGTTTAAATATCTAATTAAAAATATTAAAATAATAAAATATGAGATCTTATGATTAATTAAATCTGATTTAAATTAAATTTGTTTATCATTTTAGATTTTAAAAAATTGGTTGACCTATCAGTTGGGTCAAATTTTTACACCTCGATTTATTTGTATATATTACAAAATTTTGACAAGACCAAGTCTCTATCACTAAACCATGACATTAAATGGTGATTGTTTGTATATATATTATCAATATAAAAAAAAGTTGCATAAACATAAGTTAGACACAAAAATTCAATGTAATCTTATATTAATAAATTTTAATTATTAGTTGCAATTAGTTCACTAGTTGATTAATGGTAATACACCTTTTGTAAATGATAAACTAACTACAAAAAATGATTAAAATTTAATAGTACAAATTTATGTCTCATCTCTATTTCTAATTTTCATATTTGCATAAAAGAACTTTGATAATATAATATTAAATTTTTATTGGCATAAGATATAATATTAGATTTATCACATTTGTCCATATAATATGGAGTAAAGTGAGTTAAAATCTTATCATTAGGGAACCAAATTGTCACTTAACCTAACTAAATTAAATAACAAGAAAAATTATGTAGTAATGTATATAAAATAATGTAAGTGTTGAAAAAAAAAGGTATTAATCACATCTCATGTAATTATACAAATAAATGCAAATAAATATAAAAAATTAATTTATCACTTTCTTATGACTATTATACTAAATAAATATTACTATTTCAGTATGCTTTTAAATAAAATGACCTAAAAAATATCTTTTTCCTTTTTTTTCCCAACTTTCTTAATAAAAAGACATAATATCTAAAAACAAGTGTCAAATGAAGAGTCATTTTACAATTTTGATTGTAGGTTAAAAACATGTATTTTGAATTAAATACGATTTTTTTAGTGTTTGGCAAACTGTAAAATTTGCCTTAAAAAATGCAACATTTAATATAGTAAAAAAAATACAAAAAAACTCATAAATATTTAATAATTTTTAAGACAAAAAGTTTTATTATTACATACAATAATTATACTTTAACTAGATAACAAAAGTTTCCTTTTAGATTACTTTTTGTTTTATTAGATTTTTTCTTTTTCAAAAAATTACAAATAATTATCAAAAAGCCAATTATGTTCATTAATAATAGGTTTTTCCATTATCAATTTGTTAACCCCAATAATAAAACTCTAACTACAATTTCAAATAAACTTGAATAATTAAAAGGTAAAGGTTATATGATAGTTTATTCCTAGTGATCGTTTTAATATATATGTTAAACTAATATTTAGCATTATGTGATAAATAAATTTAGTTTACATTTCATTCCATTTTTATTTAAGTAGTTTGTGTAAAATAAGTATGCCCTAAAATCATTCTATTTACATTTTCATTCCAGTTTCTTAATGGGAAATTTGCATAAAAGAAATAAAAAGTAACCTTAAATAATTAGCCTAAAAATTATAAACCTATTTCAAAATTACAAATTATTACTCAAAATATTACTTTTCTTTAAACCATATCAACCAATCATTACTTTAGGTATACTTTAAATTAAGCCATATATACATTTTAGTGCAATGCACTTTAAATCAAGCTTACAAGCAATAATTTCAACTTTTTTACCACCCTAAAAAGACTTAAATGACCTTTAAAGTATCAATAACCCTTTTATAAGTACTTATCACCCACTAAACTCCCTGCTTATTCCATAAAGAATCCTTATTACTGCCATACATCTATAGGGATCATATCTTATCTATCTCTATATCCATCACCATTAACCTTTTAATTAGCACTTGTTTTAAGCCAATAAGAGTGAGACTAATCAATTTAGCCAAGTTTAAAATTGCCTTGACTTCATTGATATAGCTTTATTTCCATTATAAATATTCTAATCTATTAATGAAATATCCTTACTCAAGATTTACCTTATTGCCTTTTAACAAGTGATTTTTTTTGTCTTTTTATGACTTGTTATCTTAGTGTAATGACCCTTTTTCATAGTATAATTACCTTTGTCCATTAAATTTTTAGTCTTTAAACCTAATATAATCTTTTTTTCTTTTTCAATTCTTATTGTTACGATAAACTTTTTCTTTTTCTTATCTCTCTTTGTCATGATCTTACATATTAAATCAACAACCTTTGAGTCATAAGAATAAGCTTTTAGAATCCTAAGACTCATAGCTTCTCTATTGTCTAGCCTAATGCCTAAATTATCTTTTACATGTTGGATTGTACCTAACTTTTTCTTAGACTTATTATTATTGTTTGATTTTGTTGCCATCCTAAATGAACACTTTCACTCTTAAAAGCATTTCTAGATTGAATATTTGCTACCTTACTCGATCTCATACTAAAAGGCTTATAACCATTTTATCTCCCAAGTCTTACTTAGCTATTTTCTCATCCTCTTTGATTCCTACAGGCTTTAATAAGATCACTTTGCCATTTTTTTAAAGTATTATTACCACTATAAATAGCCTTATTATTCTCTAATGTGCTTGCTTTTTCCAATTGTCAACTAACATCTTCTAAAGTAATTAAATTGTCCTTATATTGAGCATTATGGATATAACTACTCTCTATTTTATTAAGAATTACCATAAGAGGGTTGCCACCAATGACTTCACATATCACCTTAATAATGTATCATATTCCACCAATTAACATTGTTATTGAGTTAGGAATCTTAATTTTTAAAATTATGAGAACAAGTATGTAATAAGAATCTAGCTTCCATTACTAAAGTGAAGATTCATCCAAAGTCACAAAACTTCCTTAATGATCCCTAATTATAACAAGGAGCTCTTTATTCCAAGCTTAAAAAAGGACCCTTATAGTTTAGGCCATACCAATTTGTTGAGACAAACCAACCTTAAAGACCAAGACTTCACCTTATAAAAAGATTATAATACCATATCATAACTATTAAAGGGTATTTTGGTCATTTACTTTTAGACTCAAATGTTAGAAGGACTGTATACCCTTTCACAATAATAATTATAAAGTGCCACCTATCATTTGACTTAAAATATTCATCAAATAGCTTAATAGGCTTTAAAGCTTTAACCATAACAACATAGTGATAATACCCCTACTTAAATATTCTATCTTATCTTCTTTAGATGTGTAATAATAATCCTCTTTTAAGTTAACAACAAATCTATCAAGTTATTCCTCATCACATTTAAATTGAGGTTATCCTATAACTTAACCTTAATCACTTAAAACAACATCTTTATAGAGATTAAGAAATAAAAGATAAAGTTAAAAGAGTGATAAAGAGAGAAAGGGGGATGAAGAGATAAAAGATATAAAGATATAAATAAAAGACGAGAAGAGATATGGAGAATGAGGAAAAAAAAGGAAGGAGGGAGAAATGGAAAAGTGATAATGATGAGCATATATGTGTATTTGAAACAGAGAGAGAGAGAGAAAGAAAAGATGGAAAAAGAGAGCAAAAGTGGTGTAGTTGCTAAAAATAGGCAATATATATATATATATATATATATTGTAAAAGATCTTGAAAATAATTATAGGAGATTTTGCATTTTATTATGATTCTTTTATTCATGATATTTTCATTTATCTATCTTCTTCTTTTAAGTAGAAATTTTATTTTATTCTTTAAATAATAATATTTTCATTTTCTTTTATAGTTAACTTTATAAATAAATTTCAATATTTGTTTTATTAATCAAACTACTTATGATTATTTTAAATTAAATATTGAATTTAAATGAGTATTTGTTTAATTTTAAGTGAATTCTAACATGTTTATGGATGGATTCCCATGTTAGGTACATGGCTTTTTTATTTGTCTTACATAAAAAAGAAATGGAAAAAAGAGATAAAGAAAGATAAAAAAAGAGAGAGAGAGAGAGAAAGAAAAGAAGAATAGAGAGAATGTTGTTATGCAAAAGATCATTAAGTTAAAATTTTAATGATTAATTTATATAATTTAAGCATATCTTGTCAAACTTATAAAATAAATTTAATAAATATTTTTTATAATTAATTAGAATTTAAAAGACTTATAAATATTAAAAAATTACTAGTAGGCAAAATAAAATAATTTGGATATTTAATTTTAGTTATTTGTGATAACACATTTAAAATAAATAATAAAAATAATTAATTACGCTATAATATTGATAAAATCATTTTAATTCACTATGATACTTAATTATTTTATATTGCTAAATGCTTTTTAAACATAGTATTGGATAACAAGTTAGCTTAATTTATATAGTTCTTAACTATGTTGTACTATACTATACTATTCAATGTATTTGACACATGATATTGTATAGAATAATATAAGTTAATTTTATCTCATTATGTCTCATATTTGTTAAATTATTTAAATATACTAGTATGAGATTATTATTCGAAGTTTATAAAGTAGTATTATCCTATATATTTTTATGGGCTAAATTATTTTATAACATTAACTAAGTTTATTTTTAAAAATATTTTCCATATAAAAATTTAAAACGTTAGTTAAAACTCATTTTTCTTTTCTTATTTTTACTTGTGTTACTATTCTAATCACCATTATTGCTAGTTGTTGATTGTTTCTGTTAATCTTTTCTCACTTTCTTTTAATCTTTTATCTAATATCTATCATCTCTTTCTTTTTCTCTCTCTACCATCTTTATTTTTTTCTTTCATCTCTTTCTTCTTCTCTCTAACTCTTTCTTTTACATCTTTCCTACTTTATCCAATTATCTCTTTTTCTTTCTTTCCCTCACTCTCCAACTCTTTCTTTTCCATTTTTCCCAAACTATCCATTTCTCTCCCTTATTGGAATTCTCTATCCTCCCTTTCTTTTCCTTTCTTTCCATTTCCGTATTTCTCTTTTTTTTCTATCTTTATCACTTTTTTTATCTCTCTTTCTCTTTTTCATTTTTTTCTTTCATTTTTATCTTTATTTCATATCTTCCTTTCTTACTTTTTTTTTTCTCTTTTTGTGCCTTTAGGTCTTTGTTCTTTACTCTTTCTCATTAACTTTCAAGCCAACAAAAAAATAAAAAAAACAAAAAGTTAAGAAATAGGGCATGATATAAAGATTGACAAAAGATCAATTTTCTTAAATTTTTAATAAAAATTAGGTGGGATTATGGTGAGAGATTTAGATTATTCTTAGTTTTAGATTCTTGAGTTTATAAGAATAAAATTTTAAGAAAATGATAAGATGAAATTTAAAAAAAAAAAGTTATAAAATGGTGACCCTTTATATTATTAAAATTGTAATTACTTTACCTAGTAGTAAGTATTTTTGTCTTAAACATTTATAAAAACTATGGTGTGTATCTTTTAGTTTTTGGAGTTTCTAACCTATACAAAAACATTATATTTCCAAAACTTAAATTTATGTTGTAATGTCCTCTCACTTAATGCAAGCTTTAGAATTAACTAAATACTAATAATTTTGTATTTGGAAAAAAGGTCCAAGAACTAGAAATAATGATTAACTATGTTTAAAGATTTATTAAACAACTCTCAATCTTTTTCCAAACTTAATCTATTATTCTTTGTAATTGCTTCTACATGTTAACAGAGTTATAATTATGAGCATTTATAGTTTGGTTCAATTAATTGAATTAAACTATGAAAAACAAACTTGAATTGAAATTTTTGGTTAATTAATTAATCAAATTTAATAATTAAAAAATTTAAATTTTTAATTTAAATGTAAAACAATATTTTTGATATATATATTTTAAAAAATTTATAATTATCATTACATGTAAAATAAATAAATGATTATTTAAACTATGATAATACTTTATTAATATTTATTGTTATTAATAATCATATTAGTAATATTTTTTCTATTATTAGAATGAAAAAGTAAAATATAATACATATATATATATATGTGTGTGTGTGTGTGTGTGTGTGTGTGTGTTTGTTCAATTATAGTTATTTAATATTTGAAACCAAACTTAAATAAAATTTTTTGATTTTTATTTAATTTAATTTTTTTAAATACTACTGGTCATAATGTAAATTAGAAATAAATTTTTATTCAAGATTTATTATTAATTCCATAGAGATCACTTTCTAAAGAGGGTGAAAGACAACATTTTATAAGTTGTAATAAAGATAAAAATTTTCCTTTCAAATTTGTTTATTTTCCAATGACTTATTATTTTACATGGAGGTCTAATTATTTTTTTTTTTTGTAAATAAAAATTTTTTATTTTTTATTTTCTCATTATATCTAAATAATAATTTTATTTTTTATTCAAATATGCCCTTAATTTCTAATTTACCAAAACAATAAACAAAAAAATCAATTGATTTCTAATGATTTTCTTTGACGCCTCATCCTAAGTCTAAACATGCCCATGAGCGAGTAATTCACTACAAATATACAATATATGAATCTAATTTTCAAAACGGAGAGCACGCAGTTAAGTGAACCAAAGGAAAATTCAAAAAAGCGAAAAGGCGGGCAAACTGGAAAATTTTTGAAATAAAAAAGGGCCGCCAACGCCAACCCATCTTTGTTTTTTTTTTTTGAGTTCATTTGTCTTTTTCCCTTACTTACATTAAATACCAACCAACGAGGTACACACATTACGCCTCTCTCTCGCTCTATCTGTTTCGGCAAGCTCGTATCTGAAGAGCCTGGATAATCAACAAAACAACGTTGTTCGTGCTGGTGAGGGTTGCTCAAATTTTCATTCACTCATCAAGTCTACTTTCTTCTTGGGTTTCTAACAATTGAGGTCAGTAAACTGTCTTTTACTTTTCTCTTGTTTTTTCTTCTTTATTTTTCTTTTTTCTTTTTCATTCAATTTTCTTTTTTGTTTTTTTCATTTATCCTCTTGGAATTATGGTTACCCAGATATAATTTGTATTTGTCAGTGATTCTTTGTAGATGGGGTGCCAATGGTGTTCAGTTTAGACCATGTTGTTTGATCTGCTGTCCGAGTGCTTGGGCTGGTCTGTGGCTTTCAGGCTGCAGCCTTGGCACTGTACAACATAGAGAATTGAGCAATTAGGGGGGGGATTGCCAGGGGATCTTTTAGTTTCGTTTTTATTCTCATATAAGGGTGCTTCGCAGTGTCTAGCATCCATGGAGCTCTGTGATTTGCACTTAATATGGTGGATTGAATTTTCTATGACTTAGCAGCTTAACTTTTGGAGCAGCTAGGGGCCTTTGGGGGCTTGTTGCTGGTGTTTGGTGGGGCACGTTTAGTTGGGTTATGGGATTGTGTATGCAGATTGGCAGGATTTTGCTGCCTGTGGGGGAACTGCAGAATGATGGGCCTAATTGTTGCATGGATTTTTATTTTGTTCTTCAGTGTTTGCTGATATGACTGTTTGATTTAGGCATAACCTTTCTTCATTAATGATATTTTTACTTTGCAGTTGGAACATAATTTGTTAATGATTTGGATTAATGTTTAAGCATAATGCTCCACAGAACACTGCACTCAAACCTAGCCCCTTTTTCAATTCCCCGAGTCTTATGCATTATGGTATAGATTCACAAACTTTATTCTATGATTTTCTTGGATTTTAGTAAATCACTTGAAAGGACTAATTGTGAATGCCAAACGAGAATAGGCAAGGAATTGGAATGTCACAATTATTAGTGGCCAAATCATCAAGTTAGGTTTTGTTGATGATGGCTCGAAAAGCATTTTTTCTCTTTTTTAAAGTTTTATTGGGTTTCCAATGTTTGCTTTCCATTTAAGTTTTTCTCCCTTACCCGTTTCTTTTTTCCTTTTTTTTTGGTTTATTTTTTCATAGAAATAAGAAATTTGATGTAGTTAGAACAATCGGATATTCAGTTTCAAATATTTTTCTTTCCATTGTCCTTTTTTTTTTTTTAACAAAAAACCATTTGTTGGTGCTCTCTTCTTGGATTGCTTATTTTATCCTGTAATTGCTTCACTCTGCTTTGGTGATGTTAAACAAGCATTATTTTTGCTTGGATAAAATCAAATACTTGTGTAAATGTTAATTATGAAAGATGTTGGCAGAGATGGAACATAATGTTTCAAGGATGCTTAAAATGATTGGAGAAGGGATATCATCTCTGGCAAATAAAGCTCGAATGTGTAAGCAGACCAGGCCAGAATTGACTAGTCAATTTGAGGAATTTCATGGCATCTGTCAATTGTTGGCTGAGCGCTATGATCACTTGAGAAAGGAATTACAAAGATGCATGCCATCAGACTTTCAATTGCAAATTACTGCTGATTCTGAAAATGGCTACAGCCCTCACTCTCCTCCACTTACTCCTGATAATAGTCTGAGTTTCAAGACTAGCCATCAAGTCGCATTGGCCTGCTCTAGTGGTGGTAGTTTCAATCATTCATTGAAGGAAGGCTCTGGGTCTTCTACACCATCCTCAGACTATGAATTTGAATCTTTAAATTCCTCTGGCAATGTCTATTTCAGCCTTCCAATGGACACTGATTGTAAGGGACTGCACAAGAAGGTTATTGAATCAGGTAATGAGTTCTCAAACATGCAACAAAAACTCCAGATGAATTCAGAAGACAAAGAAGACAGTATTTGGAGCATTAAGCAGAGAGATTATGGAGTATCATTTGAGAAAATTGGCAGACATGAGGAAGAGCTGAGAGCCTTAAAGCTAAAGCTCCAACTTTCAGAAGATGAGGTTAGCAAGTTGAAAAATGAACTCCAGGAGAGTGTCTCTCTTCAGGAGCTTTCAGGGACTTTGAATGCTCAGCTTGAATCAGCACATAAAGTAATCAAAATGAGGGAGGCTGACCTTGAAGTGGAAAAAATAAGAGTAGTGGAGCTACAAAAACAATTAGCTGATGGTACACATGAATTAAAAGGTCAGCTTGAATTGGCCCAGGAAGGTCTAATGATGTTGAAGGACACACTTGACTCCAAGAGTATGCAGGTCCTGGAATTGCAGGAAAGGATCTTAAGGTATGAAAAAGATCTTGCTGATCGTGACCATGAGGTCAAGGAACTAAATGTTGGACTGCTTGACACCCAAAAGAATTTGTCCATGCAGAAGGCACATTTAGAATCTGATATATCTGATTTGTCGTCAAAGCAAAAATTGTTGGAGGCAAGAAATAGGGAATGGGAGCTGCAGTGCAAATCCTTTGAAGATAAACTAATGCAATGTGAAGCTGAGAAGATGAAAATGAAAGACTTGTATGACACCTTGGATTTTGGTTTGCAAAGAGAGATTGGCCGATTGAAGTCAGAACTCGTTGAAAGAGGTGGCCATGCAGAAGTCTTAAGTAAAAACCTTGACAGCCTTAAGCTCAAATACGACATGCTGATGGCTGAAAAAGATAGAATGAATGCCAGGGTGAGCACACTCTTAGCAGATGTCAGCTGTCGAGATGATCAGATTAGGCAACTAGAGGAGAATCTGCGAAAGCTGAATATTGAGCATGCGGAGCTGGTTGTTGGGTCTGAAAGTGAGCGGAAGTTAGTAGATGAATTAAAAGGGAGAGTAGTAAAGCTGGAGAAGGAGGTGGATAGGCAGAGAGTTGAGATTTCAAGTGGGGCAGAAGAGAAAAGGGAGGCAATAAGGCAACTTTGTTTCTCCTTGGATCATTACAGGAGTGGATATAAGCAACTCAGTCAAGCATTTATTGGATACAAGCAGCATATGATCATGACTTCATGAAGTCTCAAAGTTCTATTATTACTGCTTCATTGAGCTTCCCATGGCTCATATATGTTTTCCATTATGTCATTTCTTGTTTTTGCTTTCCTATGAACATTTTTGTGTTCAAGTTTGCTTTTGGTATGCTGTTGAGTTGTTCATTAAATGTTCTAAAAAGTATAGTTCTAATAATTAATAAATTGCAAAAAGTAAAATAATATAAGGGCAATTAT
>CM038604.1:4140163-4267075 GCA_021533255.1 Ceriops tagal
AGCAGGAGGATCCATGATTGTGGAGACCGATAAGTAGAGTGGGGTGGTGAGGAAGCATTGTTAGAACTTTTCCAGAATTTCTCTTAATGAAATTCTTATTTCCATAATGCAAGATCTTTCTTTATGCGCATACTAGCAATAAAACTGCAATGAAATCAACATATCGTTATCCATTATGCTGATGTCCCGTAGCGGAGATGAGAATCCTCTTTCCGTTTCGTTCCTGAACGCTTCTCTCTTTTCTCCTACTCTTCCCTTTCTTTTCTTTACGTTTTCTCTCTGATGGTTAAGAGTCCAGGAAAAGGTCCGTAATAGCATATATATATATATATATATATATACACATTATTCCTTTCCTGTAACTGTTACCTTAAATAGGAAAATCCTCCCTTTCTGTAACAGTTATCTTAAATGGGAAGATCCTCCTTTTCTGTAACAGTTATGAAGATACTCCTCTTCCTGTAACGGTTATTCTTAATAGGGAGATTGGAGGGATTTTAAACCCGATGACCCAAATTGCCATTATGCCTAACCGACCATCATATTAGGCCTTTTATTTTGGGTCATACTTTAAATAACATGGGCCACTCATGTTAATTAATTTAACAATCTCCCACTTGGCCCATGTTATGACTTGATGAATCAATAACAGACAAGTGCGCACAATCCTTAAAGATCATCAAATCACAATACTTTATTGAATTAAAATAATTGGATCATGGCGGTCACACATCTTTTAGCGACATGATTTCTTCCATGTATCACATAATCATCATAATTCACAATAACCTTACTGAGGAACATTGAAACTTTAAATTGTCATTTCCATATATGCTATTAGTTATCTCACAACTATAATTGTATACAACTAAACAGAGATAACAAAGCACAAGCAAAACCATAACTTTAATTGAATTCACGAGTGTCACAATAATATGAGCATCCTAAAATATTGGCTTTCAAGAGATTGAGGACCTGTCCATAATGCCCATCCGATCAACATGTCCAGTAAATGTTTTCGGTGGCAAACCTTTAGTTAACGGGTCCGCTATCATCAACTCAATGCCAATATGCTCAATTGACACTCTTTGGTTTTGCACTTCTTCTTTAACAGATAGGTATTTCAAATCCATATGTTTCGCACCTTTAGAATACCTATCATTCTTAGAGAAGAAAACTGCCGCGGAATTATCACAGTAAATTCTTAACGGCTTTTCTATACTATCGACCAAACCAAGCCTTAAGATAAAATTCCGCAACCATAATGCATGAACAGTAGCCTCAAAGCATGCTACAAATTCAGCCCCTATAATGGAAGCAGTAATGACAGACTGCTTCCCATTTTTCCATGAAACTGCTCCTCCATTCAGCAGAAACATGTAACCAAATGTAGATTTCCTCAAGTCTACACATCCATTATAATCTGAATCTGAATAGCCTACTACTTCAAGATGACTTGATCTTTTATAAGTAAGCATATAATCTTTGGTGCCTTGTAAGTACCTAAGTACTTTCTTTCCGGCTTTCCAATGATCTATTCCAGGATTACTTTGATATCGTCCTAACATTCCTTCAGCGAAACTAATGTCTAGCCGAGTACATGTTTGCGCATACATCAGGCTTCCAACCAGTGATGCATAGGGAATTGATTCCATTGCTTTCCGTTCCAAATCATTCTTTGGACATTGCAATTCACTGAATTTGTCCCCTTTCTGAATTGGAACTATTCCTGTTGAGCAATTTTCCATTCTAAATCTCTCTAATACTTTATCGATATAGCCTTTCTGAGACAATCCTAACAATCCTTGTGATCTATCACGGAATATCTCTATTCCTATCACATAGGATGCCTCATTCATATCTTTCATTTCAAAAATATCGAAGAGAAATTTCTTTACATCATGTAACAAACCTATGTCATTAGTAGCCAAAAGAATGTCATCGACATATATGACTAATATAATGAACTTGCTCCCACTGACCTTTATATAGATACACCGATCAACGGTGTTCTCTACAAAACCGTATGATGTAATGGTATTATTGAACTTAATATACCATTGTCGGGAGGCTTGTTTCAGTCCATATATCGATTTCTTTAATTTACACACCAAATTTTCTTGCCCGATGGTGGTGAAACCTTCAGGTTGGTCCATATACACTTCCTCTTCTAAGTCACCATTCAGAAAGGTGGTCTTTACATCCATTTGGTGAAGCTCTAGATCATTATGAGCCACCAAAGCTATAATAATTCTTAAGGAGTCTTTTTTAGAGACTAGAGAGAAAGTCTCCTTATAGTCAATATCATCCCTTTGAATGAAACCTTTGGCAACAAGTCTGACCTTAAACCTTTCGATGTTACCTTTCGAGTTTCGCTTGGTCTTGAAGACCCACTTACAGCCAACTCGTTTTGATCCTTCAGGCAACTCTACTAGTTCCCAGACTTGGTTTACATCCATCGATTTCATCTCTTCCTTCATGGCATTGAACCACCTTTCAAAATCATTACATTCCATGGCTTGTTTAAATGAGACTGGATCTTTATCAATGCTCAATTCTGATTCATGCTCAAGTGAGTAAACCACATAATCATTCGAAACAGCTGGCCTTTTCTGTCATGTAGACCTCCGTAATGCCATTTCTTGTGGTATCACTTGTTCATTTGTGAATTGAACATTGTCACTTGGTTCATCTCTTATGTGTTCACTTTGCATGTTTCGAGTATTAATTTGTTGTCCTTGTATGTCACGTGACTGTGATGCAACATAAGGAACAACAATTTGAGTAGAAACACTGGGTGTGGGGATACCAACCTAAGTAGGAGTACTTACTGTGGATCTTTCATTTTGTAATTCTTTAATATCCACCTTTTGCGATTCCCCACTCCCACTGAACTGGCCACTTTCAATGAACCGAGCATTACCAGACTCAACTATTTTAGTACTATGGTTAGGACAATAGAACCTGTACCCTTTCGATTTTTCAGGATAGCCAATGAAGTAACCACTAATGGTTCTTGCATCAAGCTTTCCTTTATGTGGATTATATATCCTTACTTCTGCTGAACAACCCCAAACATGAAGGTTTCTCAAACTGGGTTTCCTTCCTGTCCCTAACTCGTAAGGAGTTTTGGGGACAGCCTTACTAGGAACCCTGTTCAGCAGATATGCAGCAGTCCTTAATGCATGCATCCACAAGGATAAAGGTACAGTACTATAATTTAACATGCTCCTAACCATATCCATAAGTGTGCGATTCTGCCTTTCCGCTACACCATTCTGTTGTGGTGTACCAAGCATTGTATACTGTGCACATATGCCTCGACTTTCAAGAAGTTTTGCAAATGGACCAGGACATTGTCCACTTTCATTGAATTTTCCATAATATTCACCACCCCTTTCTGACTTAATCACTTCTACTTTTCTATCTAACTGCCTTTCCACTTCATTAATAAACACCTCTAGGGTGTTTACTAACTGGGACTTTTCATGTAGTAGATATAAGTAACAATACCGTGAGTAGTCATCTATAAATGTGATGAAACATTTCTCACCACCCCATGTTGGGATATCAAATGGGCCACAAATATCAGTGTGTATCAATTCTAAAGGCTCACCACTTCTCATGGCTGGGTTCTTTGATGTATGTCTTGTTTGTGATATTGAGAGGGGGGGTGAATCAATATCACCACAATTTGCAATTCATAGGTAAGTGGACAACTTCAACCTCTTCTTAAAAGCGAACTCTTTCTCATATTCGACTAAGGTAAATCTATTGCTACCTACTAATCACAATAGTCCCCAAAGTCACCTTTCAGACACCTTGCCTATTAGGTCTTCGTTAGGTTATGGGTTGGCTGATACTTTAGTCGCATTCACAACTCAATTCAAAATACAGAATGTAAATCAAAGTAAAGGCACATGAGATTTACGTGGTTCCGTCAACGTGACGTACATCCACGGTGGTATGGACTATCTTTCTACCGAGACAATCCACTATACTTGAGAATACCAGTTACAATGGATGTCTTAATCCTCTGCTCCTTTCATTATTGCAATTACTAAGCAAGTACAATAGAAAGAGTGTCACTTACTGTGTCTACCCTTCTTCTAACTTGTCTTGCCTCTGTTGAATTGAAAAGGCTGCTTCACTGCCACTTTGAAGTTCACCACAACGCTCTCTAACCTCTCTTGAAGAAATTTGGAAATACGTTGAGTTCTTTCAATGTTTCACTGAATTTCTTCTCTACGCTGTCTCACACCACTCCTGCTTTCACCGTCTCACGGTCTCACCCGTCTCCTGGTTTCACGGTTTCACTGTCTCATGGCTCGCCTCACGTTTCTAGTTTGCCGTTTCATGTCTCACGGCCTACCTCACATTTTTGGTTTGGCGTTTCACGTCTCACACATGTTTCTGGTTTGCACACTTTGCTGGTTTCACGCCTCACGTACGTTTCTGGTTTGCCCTTGTCTGTTTCACACCTCCGGGCAGCTTGGTTTGCTCTCTTGGTGGTCTCCTCTTTCACGGTTTCTCTTCTCTTCCTTTACGGATGGTGTGCTGTCTCCTCTCTTACCAATGGTGCGTTTGCCTCTCCTCTTACTATGAGTCACACGGTTTTCTCCAGCCGTCACACCTCTTTGCCGTGTGTTCTCCCATGCCGTCCAGCCTTGCTTTGGCCGTTCTCCTCCTTGCTTGGCCGTCCACCCCTTTGCCGTTGATTATGTTTGGCCGTGTAGATTGGTTTAGACATTTACCTTGTTTGGCCGTGTAGGTTGGTTTAGACATTCACCTTTGGTTGGTTGGTTGTCTCTTATTAGTTGTCCCTTTGTGTTTTGCTGTCCAGCACCTTCTGATTTGTGATTTGCAGTTCACCTTTGGTTGTTGTCTAGCCGTGTCTTCTCCTTTGCAGGTGGTGGTTTGCCGTTTGCTTCCTTGTGTTTGCCAAGTGGTTTGCTTTGGATGTCTTTTTGTTTGGCTGCCTCCTTCCTCATGTTTTCTCTCTTTGGTCAACTGGTTTTCTAGGTTTGCTATCCGTTTTGCTCAATTGCCAACTTTTGGTATATTTTCTCTCCTTTGCCGTCCATACTTCGTTCTGCCATCTAGCCCCCTCTTTCTCCGTATCAGGTTTTCTCTCTCTCTTTTTCACTCAGTTGTTCTTCGTTCCCTTCTCTCCTTTCCACTATTTAGCCATCAGGTTTTTCCTCTCCTTCGCCGTCCACTCTGAGTTTATCGTATATGATTTTTCTCTCTCTTCCAACGACTTCTCTATTTTTGCTAATCGTTTATATTTTTGTCCACTTTTTCTTTTCGGTCGTTCTTGTGTTTTGTCGTCTAGCACCTCTTCTTTTTGCCGTGTACTATTCTGTCAGGTAGGGTTTTTCCGTGTGCTCTCTCTTTTTGGCCGATCTTACACACTTTTGTTTCTCTTTTGGCCGAATGCTCTCTTATGTTGGCCCTTCTCTCTTTGTGTTTTGCCATGTATTCAATTGTGTTGGCCTTATCCTAGTATTGTCTTCCAAGGTCTTTATATACTCTCTTCCATGAAACCCTAATATGGCTTACGCAGCGGATTTACTTTCTTGCCCTTCTATGTGGCTTTACTTTCTTGCCCTTCCATGTGGCTTTACTTTCTTGCACACTTAAACCTAGTTGACAACAATTACAACCCATATAAGGCTGTGGGAACAACAACTAATGTTTAAGCAAAATGTTTGTTGCTATATAATAGTATATTCGTTTTAAATTTTAGGCCATTGCTGTGTTTGGTGGGCCTTCATCTCTTAGATCATTTATTTTTTTTTCTTTGTTAATTGTTTAAGTTCAATTCTAATATTTGGTGATTATATTCTTAATAATAGGATGTGGTAGTTAATTTGTTGGTTTTGTTTATTCTAGGGGAATCCAATTGATTGGGTTAGCACACATAGGCATCATCATCAACTTGGTAGTCTTAAGAGAGATCCACACAGCCCTTTTGAAGGCTTTTAGTTTAGTCATATGATTTGGTTCCTTGATATCAGCACTACCATTGAAAGGGGTACTACACTCATCTCTCTCATACATACACATTAATATTTAGTCCTAAATGATTAGGAATGTTAACAGTGTAGAGGTCCAAATAATGTTAGGGATTTGGAGAAGCAACCCTTTTTCAAGTTTGTGCCAAAAACATACCTCTTACATCTAATTACCCTTGGAGTTATGCTATATGCAATTGGAGGATTTCCCTTCCTAGTTTGGGGAATGGTGAGGAGTGCTTTTATTAATCATTATTATGTTTTTGTTAATAAAATTAAAGAAATGTTTCCATATATTTCCCTAAACAATGTAGCAAAACTAGTAAATGGCCAAAGGAAAATATTTTTAGTGGAAGTTTGATAGTAAATCTACATGTAACCACCCATTTAGTCGATGTTTGAGTCCTTATGCAATATTAACCCCTTATCTAAAAGAAAAATAGTAATATTGTGTAGAATTCATTTTCAATATCATCAATGTCTTAGAGGTAGAAGAAATCATATAGAGCTATCACTACTTTGTTTATGAGTCCTCGTTATGAAAAAAGATATTAGATTGTTAACAAGTAATCTCAGACTCACATATATACATTGCATGATACTAATTTTTTCTAAAGTTTTTTTTTTTTAAAAAAAACAAAGATAGTTAAGGGAAAACCATGTAGTAATGGAAAAATAAAATTGTTTTTATTCTTAAGTATAACTGCCATCTGGTTATGGTATACATTGGATACTTGCTCTCTAAGTCTTGACCCTTGACAAACATTAGACACATGCTCTTAGGCTAGGGTTCACAATCAACATGTTTATTGGAGTTTAAGCAAAATAAATGGTGTCATAATGGTATATTCATTTTCATTTAAGGATATTACTTTGTTTAATGGGCCTTTTTTTTAATACTCACTTTTACTATAAAATTAGTGGATAAAATTAGTAAGCAATTTGTCTTGCCCCTCCTATAGCACCATTAGGAGTTCATCACTCAGTTTAGGATCATAAAATTTGTAGTCCTTATCTTATGGACATGTGAACTAGGCCTTTCTTGAGTTGTCTGCGTTTTTTGATGTGATAATTGTTTGTATATGCAAACACCAACATGTATCTCTTAAGTTGCTTTAGAGTGAATTGCTTAATCTGACAATGAAAAAGTTTAGACTCATAGAAAATATGTAAGGGGGCATTTGGATTATTAAGGGAAAAAATGGCTCTTAACATTATTAGATTACAAAATCTAAAATTATTAGAAATCTATGCCAAAATGTAGGAGTACAGTAGTTGGAATGGATGTTAGAATATGCTATTACTATGTTTTACTATGAAAATAAAAATCATTAAAATCTTGATATTTTTAATTATCTATAATTAATATAATAGATATTAAGTAATCAAAGACTATTTTAATTTACATAATATTGATAAAAATATATAATATAAATATTACTATTTATATTCTTAATATAAATGATTAATAATTTAAATATAATAGCATCATCATAACCATTAAAAATAAATCTAAAACACATATTCATGTGATTGCCTTAGCCATATTAATAAGGACAATGAGCTTGATGTTGATGGTGTAGACACATCTATAGGTCAAAATTTGCTTTTTGGTGAAAACCTTCAGGCTTTTCTAGGAAAATATATTGCTATAAAATTTGTTGTTAGTAACATGAAATGCAGTTGGAGACTTATGAATAGTTTTTCATCAGACTCAGTATTAATGGAGGTTTTTTCTAAAAATTATTTTTATTAAAGAAGTTATTTATTTTGATATGGAAATAAAAATTATTAATGGACAATTGTTTTGACATGGAAATAAAAGACCATAAACAAACAAATTTTGAATATAAGAATATCTCATTAAACACTACCTTTTTGATGAATCAATAAATAAATTTTAGTTATGAAAATATCCTAACAAATACTATCTTTTTATGAACCAATAAACATATTCTTGAAATTTCAACAGCTCTCTTTTGGCTTATATAATCTAATATGTAATAGAAAAAATGTATACTAAAGAGCTTATATTGAGTTATTTTTAGAAAGGTGTATTTATTAATAATAAATAAAATTTAGGAACTTTTAAGGTTGTAACATTGAGAAATCAAAAGTTTGAAAAGTTTAATTGTCTAGCGGTGTTTTAACAAGGTCGAAGACCTTTATATAGTTGTAATCAAATATCACATTATTGTTATATTTAATCTTTTTCTTATTAGGAAGTTTGATAGTAGATTTAAAATTTCTCAATATGGTGATTCTAGAAAAAGGATAATAGGAAGATGAGTTTCTAAATTTTATTAACTTACACATTTAACAACTTTTTTATTATAGTACATATTATTTTTTTTTTTTAATGAAAGTTGGTCATTAGTTTTGCAAATTAAATTTTTTAAAGTTATTTTCTTGCTTTAATTAGTATTAGTATTAGTATTATTGAAATTATATTAATCTATTACATACTGCATTATATTTTTATTTACTGTGATATTTTTCCTTTTAATTTTTTTATTACATGCATTATAGTCTTATATCATCAACCTAATTTACCCTCATCTTGAGTATCTTTAGGATTAGTAATTGATATTAGAGCCTTATATTTGAATTATCAGCTTTATTGCCTAGAGTTGAACCATAACTTTATTTTCACCTATGTATTACTCTGAAAGCAGTAACCTTTTTAAACTTCCTATTTTTTATGTCACAAATTTTAACTATTGAAAAAATAAAATGATATGTACCTTTAATGCTATAATTCTATTGTTTGATTAATTATTTCTTAATGTCATAAAAGAATCATCAAAACCAAAAATAGAGTCATTATTGATAAACTCAAGAATGAGTATATCTTAAAAGTATTCAAAACCTAAAATCTTACTTCTTAAGCCCAATACTTAACTTATTATACTATGATTTTAGATGTATACAATTGTATCTGTTTTTATCAATTAGTTAAAGAGATATGAGACAATTTTATGTTAATAAATGAGAAAACCACATAAGTCAAAGAAACTAGAATTAATATTCTTATACATAAGTATAAAATATTTTAAATTAGAAATGATAAAAACATTACTAAAGTGTATTTAAGATGAAATAATATTTTTAATTTCTTAAAAAGTCTTAAAAAAAACCTTGATAATGCAAAATTCATAAAAAGGTTACTTAGGTTATTCCCAGAATTGTTGAACCCAAGGATAATTGCAATTTTAAAATTAAAGAACTTCAATATGTTGTTCTTAAATGAATTAATAAGCTCATTACTCACATATGAAATAATATTAAAAAAAAAGTTAGAGAGGAAAAGAAAGGTGCGGTGGTTAAGGCCTTTACCTTAATTAGAATAGTAGTTAAAGATGATTAAGAAAACGATAAGGATGATAGTTCATTTAATGAACAAGATCAAGAAGAGTTTATGATGATCGCATGAAATTTGCTAAATTTTTAAAGAAAAAAAAGCAAGCTAGTGGAAAGTCATTTAGATAATTCATTGAAAAGAATGCATAACAAAAGAAGACAATTGTTTATTATAAGTGTAATAAACGTAGACATATTGTGACAAATTGTTTAGCAAGAAAAAAAGTAAAAAGCCAATCAAGAAAGCATACAAGACCAATTAGGATAATTTCAATGATTCAAATGATGAAAATTTCAATGATAAAATAAACTACATGTGCTTCATGAGAAAAGACAACAAGATAAATTTTAACTATGACTTATATGACGATATTAAGTTATTAACATGCTTAAATGTATGAATAAAGAAATGTTTATAAAAGCAACCAAATATAGAGATCTTAATCCTTGCTTTAAAGTAATAAAGTATGAAAATAAGATATTGAAAAATAAAAATGAATCACTTATAGAAAAAAAATAAGCATTTGCAAAAAGTACATAGTATTACTTTAAACATACAGAAGGAGAAAAATCTTCATCTAAAGAAAGAAAATGAAAACATTTAAAATTCCATTTTAAAATGTGTTAAAGGGAAAGAAAAACTTGACTCATTACTTTGTTCTCAAAAATCAATCAATGATAAATCTAAATTAATCTTTAATCACTCATATTATCCATATAAAGTTTAAGTTAGTGCTACCTATACAAAATCACATGCATCTTCATTATCTAGAATAAAAATCATACATTTATGTATGAACTTGCATCATGACAAAATAAAGCTCCTTATAATTTAACCAGAAAGTCATTTTGGTATAACCACCATGCATATAATGGTACCACAAATACCATTTCTCATGCCTCTCAACCTTAAATGTATAATTTCATTAAAGTGTTACATTTATTTCTACATGAAAAATATCATATTAGATATCATCCCTATAATGATTTTGGACATATGATTTATGCATGTAACATAGAAAAAACATTCATGGTATAAGAAATTTTTATGGTAATGCAAAAAATTCTAAAGCTTACTTAAAAGGGCACAAACAAATTTGTGTACCTAAAATTACATAATATTTATGCAGGGACATTTGAAAAATTGTGTGAGGAAAAACAAATGGTACTTGGATAATGGGTGCTTTAGATATATGATCGATAATGCAAAAAACTCTTTTTCTCTCAAAATCATTAATAAAAAAAAATTGTAGCATTTCAAAGACAATGCCAAAGGTAAGATAATTGGCATTAAAAAGATCAATAAGGAAATTTCTATTATTGATAATGTCTTCTTAATTACTAGCCTTAAATTCAATTTACTTTCATTAGTCAAATTTCTTATAATAGTTATAAGGTTTATTTAAACCCAATTTATGTGCTATTATTGATTCCAAAGCAAATGAAACTTTATTCATTGCAAATAAATATGATATTATTTATGCCATTAATCTTTATTTCTTTATTAACCAAAATGTTAAGTACTTAACTTCTATAAATAAAGAGTTGTGGATCTGGCTTAAATGCTTGGGATATATAAGTATGAAATTATTATCCAAACTAAATAATCATAATCTTATGGAAGGGCTACTTAAGTTAAAATTTGAAAAAGATAAACTTTACGATACCTATCACATGGATAAATATGTAAAAAGTCATTTCAAGAGCAAAAAAGTATTATCTCCTTCCAAACCTCTTTAATTATTACATATAAATCTTTTTGGTTTATCTAAAGTCTCCACCTTAAGTGATAAGTACTATGCATTTGTTATAATAGATGATTGAATTAGGTTTGCATAAGTTTTATTCCTCAAACATAAGGCATTGAAAGAATTTAAAAGACTTTACAAAGAATTGCAAAATGAGAAGCGTAGTTCCATTACTTTAATTAAAAGTGACTATGATGGAAGAATTTGAAAATAAAGGCTTTGAAAAATTCTACAATGCTTAATAAATTACTCACAAATTTTCAACCCTAAGAATGTCTTAATAAAATGAGGTGGTTGAACACAAAATTAGAACCTCACAAGATATTACTTAGACAATGTTAAATGAATTTAACTTGCTTAAATATTTTTTGGTCAAAATTGTCCATATAATATATATATATATATATATATGTCGAATTGGATTCTAATTCATTTATTACTCAAAAAGACTACCTATGAGTTGTAGAATGAGAAAAGGTTGTGAATTAATTATTTCAAAATTTTTGCATGTAAGTGTGTTATCTTGAACATTAAAGATAATTTTAGAAAATTTGATTCAAAGATTGATAAAGGTATCTTTTTAGAATATTCTTCTTTTAGTAAAGCATAAAGAGTTTTTAATAAGAGATCATTAGTGGTAGAAAAGTTTATGCATATTAATTTTGATGAAATAAACCCTTTTAATTGAAGAAAGGAAAATACTTTAGAATATATAGAGATAATTTTGACAGATTCACCAAATAAAGAATTCAAAGTAATGGTGATAACATTGAAAAAGAGTAACCTAATTCAAATAATTTAAACCTTGAAAACTTTGGTAGCTTGTAAAATGTGGTTTATTAAATGCCAAAAGAATAAAAGTGTGCTAGTAAATCATTTTAAGATCAAATTATTAGTAATATTTTCAATTCTCTTAGGACTAGATTGTCATTTAAGTACTTGTATACCAACTTATCATTTATTTGTCAAATATAACCTAAATGTGTAGAAGAAGTATTAAGTAATAAGTATTGGGTGCATGCCATGAAACATGAGTTAAAACAATTTGAGAAGGACCAAGTATGGACCGTAGTCCTTAGACCTAGAGACCATCCTATCATAGGTAAAAAGTGATTATTTTGTAACAAACTAGATGAAAATGGGGAGATAGTTCAAAACAAAGTTAGATTAGTGGCCAAGAAATACAATAAAGAAAAGGGAATAGACTACAATGAGACCTTTTTACTTATGGCTTGATTAGAAGCCATTTGCATCTTACTAGTATATGTAACTTTCATGAATTTCATGTTATATCAAATGGATATAAAGAGTACATTTCTTAACAATGTTATTGTTAAAGAAGTATATGTTTAATGGCCACTAAGTTTTGAGACAACTAAATTTCCTAATCATATGGTTAAGTTATTTAAACTTTATACGCATTAAAGCAATCCTATAAGCTTGGTATAAGTAATTTAGTAGCTTGTAAATTTTAAAAAGTTTCATAAAAGGTAAGGTAAACACCAAGTTATTCATAAAGGTAAAAGGTAAACATTTATTGATTGTGTAAATTTATATTGACAATATTATTTTTGGTGCTATTAAAGATTTTTTGTAAAGGTATTGACTTCTTAAATAAAGAAGAAATTTAAAATGAGCATGATAAGGGAACTTAGTTTCTTTCTAGCCTTACAAATCAAGCAAGGCAGAGATTGAATTCTTATTAACCAAATAAAGTATGCAAGAAAAACATTTAAAAAGTTTATAATAGAGGAATCAAATCCTTATGGCACACTAATGTCAAAATCTATAAAGCTTAATAAGGATGAAATTGATAAAAAGGTAGATGAGAAACTATATTAAGTATGATTGTAACTTTCTTTACTTTTCTATTGGTAGGCCTAACATTATGTTTACTGTGTGCTTATGTGCTTGTTTTCTCCCATTCCTTATAGAGTCACATTTAGTTACATTAAAAAAGGTGCTTCATTGCATTAAAGGATCTATTAGTTTAAGTCTTTGGTATTTTAAAGAAAGGACATGTAATTTTATGGGTTACTTGGACTTTAATTAGGTCGGTGATTAGTTTGACAAAAAAAATACCACCGATACTTATCAACTCTTAAGTGGTGTATTAGTATCATAATCTAGTCAGAAGTAGAATTCCATAGCACTTTCAAAAATTGAAGCTAAATATCTTACCATAGATAATTGTTATTCATAAATCCTTTGGATCAAACAAACTCTTGAAGATTTCAAGTTACATTTTTCTAGAGTTTTTATTTTTTGTAACAACATTAGTACAATAAACCTTACTAAAAACCTTATTAATCATTCTAAAACTAAGTATATAAATCTTAGACATCATTTTATTTGAAATAACAAGATATGTTCTTGAGTTTGTGGGCATAAATAATGAACTTATAGCCATCTGTACAAAACCCTTGAATAAGGATAGATTTTTAAGCATTAAATATCATTTGGGAATGTAAAATAGCCTAAACTCTTATTTATATATTTTGATTCACATATATACTTAATAAATTGTCTTTATTTTTTAATTTTATCTTACAATATGAAATGTATCCAATTTTTTTGAACAAATTTAATAATGGTTATTGTACTAACACGATAGTGGAAACTTTAATTAATTTAATTTTTTTTAACTTTTAAACTAGTGAGAAAAACTCATACTAGGTAAATTGGAAAATTAACAATCATCTAAATCCATTCCATGCTTGATTTCACATTGATTTTAATTTATTTGGTTAATTGCCAACTCTTTTCCATAATTCATTCTTAATTTCAAGACAATTTTAATTTATATGGCAAATTGGTGATTTTTCTATCAATTAACAATGCTAGATTGCATTCCTGTTTTATGAATTTTATTTTCTTTCTTGAAATGCTTTCTTTACCATTCTTGAAATTCTTTTTTCTTTTTTTACCACTATATACCTCTCTTTCTTATCTTAAATTATACTAGGTTTCTTATTTTGTGAAAAAGCATTATAAATCCTTTTGCCAGCCATTATAATTTTTTTTGCTAGTTTTTTTTTTTTATATATTTTTAGATGCTTATGAGATTCTTCAAATCATTTTCCATTCATGGATTCATGACATTCTTGATTTATTTGAAAAGTTATTAACTTTTTTCATATTCCTTATAAACATCCATGATTAATTTGGAGAATTACCAATTGTACCATTTCAATCAATTATGGACTCTCCTTTATAACCATCATTAATTAATTTCTACATCAACAATTTAATGACCTCCATTTGTTTTCTCTCTTCCCCTTTTATTTTTTAAATCACTATGCTTTATACTTATTTCCAATATTTTCTCTCATAAACACTAGCACTAAGTCTTTTCATTTCTATAACAATCCATCTTCATTTTTTTTATAGCTACATAAATAATTGTGCACCATGAAATGAGTAAACTTATCATTGGAATTTAGTCTCTCCATGACTAGAAACCATAAAATCTTTAAAACCTAACAATAATCTATAAGTACTCCCATTATCCTTATTTCTAATGACATTAATTCGTTGTCACCACCTAACAAAAACTCCATCTCCAGCCAAAGGTCCCTTTACATCATTACCTTCTCTATAAATAGGAGACTTTCAACCCCTTTTACCTCTTGTTGGCTTATCATCTTCACAGCAAACCCTCAAGCTATTTCAATAGCACAGGCTTAATCTTTCAAGATAACATTGATATTTAAATGGTCATTGAAGTCTTATTTGAAGACAAAGACGTTATTTGTAAAGTTTTAAATAAGATGCACATTACTCTATATGAATTCATTAATGATTGTTCCTCTTATGTTGCTTTAAAACAAAAGATAGTTGAATAAAAGCTATCACTTTTGATGATGTCAAAGGGAGAGAAGTACAACGTTATGTGTTAGCTTTTTCTTGGCTTATTTTTTTTAAACCATTTATTGTTTTTGTCTTTTATTTTTTGGGACAAGTTATCCATTGTTGTCCCTTTCTATATATATTAAATAATACTATGAACTCTTACCATGTTTGCTTTTATTTTTTAGGTGCATAATGTGAGGGAGAATTCTAATAAGTCTGTCATAAAATTAATTATGTTGTCATCATCAAAAGGGAAGATAACGTTAAACCATATGCCATTAGCTATTTTGATAAACCAATATAATTACTTGTGATCTTTGTTATATATATTGCAAGTATTTGAATTTATATATTTATAACAAATGACTTATTTGAGTCATAATATATTCTTAATAGCTATACATATTGGTGAATTTTAAAATTCAATTTTTTTCTATGGTAAATGATTTAGTTTGATCCTTATAACAATCAAATTGGCTTATAAGATATTAACTTTTAAAATTAATTTTATGTTGTTAACTTTAATTATGATGATGCACTTTTTATGGAACTATTTTTAAATGAACTGTGAGTAAAAAGCAAGTTTTTGCTAGAAATTATTTTCATTGAAGAAGTTGCCTATTTTGGTATAAGAATAAAAATGACCAAGGAACAATTGTTTTGACATAGAAATGAAAGACCACTAATGAATAAATTTTAGATATAAAAATATCCCAACAAACACTGCCTTTTTAGTGGATTAACAAACATATTTTTGAAATTTCAATAGCTCTCTCTTGGCCTACATAAGCCTATTTGCAACAAAAGAAAAAAAAAATACATACCATAAGGCTTATATCAAATTATTTTTACAAAAATGAATTTGTTAAGAGTAAATAAAATGCTTAAGAAAAATTTGTAAGCTTTTAAGGTTGTAAGATCAAAAGGTCAAGAGTTTAAAAAACACAATTATGTAAGTGTATTATAACATGGTTGTAAGCCTTTATATAGTTGTAATCAAGGATCATATTATTGTTGTATTTGATTTTCTTATTGGGACGCTTGAAAGTGAGTTTGAAATTTACAATACGATGATCATAGGAAGAGGATATTGAAACAGGAGTTTTGAACCTCTATTACTCTTTTTAAACTTATTTTTTTATATTTTTTTACAAGTTTACACACTTAACAAGCCTTTTACCATAATACATATTAATATTTTTTTATACAAGTTAGTTGTTGGTTTTACAAATTAAAATTGTTTAAGTTATTTTTTTGTTTTAATCAATAATAACATTATTGAAATTGCATTAATCTATTCGCATGCTACATTATATTTTTATTTATTCTGATAATTTTCATTGTAATTTTTTTTATTACATATGTTATAGTTTCATGCCCTTTGTCAACACAATTTACCTTTCTTGGGTATTTTTAGAACCAACAATTAATGTAGAAAAGGAAGCTTTTGAATTGACAGAATTAATAGAGATGGTTATCAATTAAGTTAGCAATTTTTAGCTAAATAATCAAAATTCAAGGGATCAATATTCCATTTAAAACCTTATAGTTAGCTAACTTAACAAAAGTGAAGAATAAAATTCAAATCCTGATAATAGGCAAACTCAACTATGCTTAAACTATTGATTCAAAACCCATATTAATTGTCATATCAAATATATCAAGGTCATCATGCTAATATAATTAAAGCCAATTGCCAATAACTCCAATAGAAATAAATCCTATAAAACTAAACCATAGAATTAAATGAAACCTTGGTAAGGACTTAGCAAGACACACCATCTCCAACAAACATATGAGGAAAATTAATAATGATTCTTGACAAGTGTAAAGTGGCCCATTCAAACCTGAGAATTATGCCAAGCTAGTGGGGGAAAAAAAGTGTAAAAACAACTCTATATGAAGATTTAAACAAATTTAGTGAAGTAATGAAGAAGAATGAGTTTGATATTTTATTACTTGCTAGCTAAATTGATGCTGATGTTTTGGTAGAGACTTTGGATAGCCTTATTAAGAACCATAAAACTCTTAAGTTAAAACTACCAATTGCCAATAACTCCAATAGAAATAAATCCTATAAAACTAAACCATAGAATTAAATGAAACCTTGGTAAGGAACCTGGTTGGTTTTTAAAAAGCTAATTAATAATTAGCCTATAAAACATAATTAATAATTAGCCTTAAGAACACCTCATATAGATAATAAATTTAAAAAGCTAATTAAGCTTTAAGTCCCCTGGTTGGTTTTTGAAGTTTCCAACTTCACCCTAAGATCTACTAGTCTGTGATACTGAGAGGGGGGGTAAATCAGTATCACGCCCCTTAAAAAAACTCTGATAATTTAAGGCAAAGTATTCTACTTCTTTAATACTTTAGCTCTTGTCAATATGTAGGTATGTAAACAACTTCAAACTCTTCTCAAAAGCGAACTCTTTCTCAGATTCAACTAAGGTAAATCTATTGTTAACTACTAATCACAATAGTCCCCAAAATTACCTTTCAGACACCTTGCCTATTAAACAGATTGGATGTTCTTGATTAGATCTTCTTTAGGTTATGGGTTTGATGATTCTTTAGTTGCATTCACAACTCAATTCAAAACACAGAATGTAAATTCAAAGAAAGGACACAAGAGATTTACGTGGTTCCATTAATGTGACATACTCCACGGTGGTAGAGATTCTTCTTCTACCGAGACAATCCACTATACTTGAGAACACCAGTGTGGTATCCCCTATGATTACAATGTATGTCTTAATCTTCTACTCCTTTCACTATTGCAAATACAAAGCAATTACAATACAAAGAGTGTCACTTACTGTGTTTACCTAGCTTGTGTTGCCTCTGTGTGATTTGAATAGGCTGCTTTACTACCGCTTGGAAGATCACCAAAACACTCTCTAACCTCTCTTGAAGAAATCTGAAAATACGTTGAGTTCTCTCAAATGCTTCACCGAATTTCTTCTCTAGGTTGTCTCACCCAACTCCTGGTCTCACCGTCTCACTGTCTCACGGCCTACACTCACGCTTCAAGTCTGCCATTTCACGTCTCACGGCCTGCCTCATGCTACTGGTTTGGCGTTTCACGTCTCACAGACTGCCTTACGCTTCTGGTCTGCCGTTTCATGTCTTTCGGCTTACGCCACCCTCCTGGTCTGCCATTTCACGTCTCTTGGCCTACACCATGCTTCTGGTTTTGCTGGTTCACGTCTCTTGGCCTGCCTCACATTTCTGGTCTGGCGTTTCACGTCTCTCAGCTTGCCTCACATTTCTGGTCTATTGGTTCACATTTCTCAGCCTACCTCACATTTCTGGTCTGCTGGTTCACGTTTCTTGGCCTACCTCACACTACTGGTTTTGCTGGTTCACGTCTCTCGGCCTGCCTCACACTTCTGGTTTTGCTGGTTCACGTCTCTCGGCCTACCTCACGTTTCTGGTCTGGCGTTTCACGTCACACGTTTTGGTCTGTTGTCTTCTCTTTCGGGTGGTCTCACGAATACCAAGTCTGTTGTCTTCTCCTCCGGGTGGTCTCACGGATACCAGGTCTACTGTTTTCTCTTTCGGGTGGTCTCACGGATACCAAGTCTGCTGTCTTCTCTTCCGGGGTGGTACGTTTCTAATTTCTTCTCTTGCAAGTGGTGCGTTTCTGGTTTGCTCTCCCGATGGTGTATTTCTCCTTTTTTTTTCTTGCTCTACTGGTTTATACACTCCCTTATATGCAATCCCTAGTAAGGTTTACTGAAACTGCGGTGAATTTCCTTTCTTGCCCCTCCATGCGGCTTCATATTACTATTCCATACAAAATTCAACATTATCCTCCTTCCTAATTTATTTTTCTTGCTCTTTTCTTTCTACTGAAAACTCATCCCTTGAATGCTTGAACGAGCCACTTCTACTTGCACACTTAAATCTGGTTGACAACAATTACAACCCATACAAGGTTGTGGAAACAACAATCTCCCCCTTTGTTGGCAACACTCACAACAAAAGCCATTATGCAGCAGTCCTTCATAATCTTCTTAGAGTAATAATCCAGAAGCAGATGGATTACAACTCCCCCTAAATATGCACTCCCCCTTCATTAACAGCTCCCCCTGCACTATTGCTTCTCTCCCCCTTTGCCAACCAATTACAAATTTGAAAAACCCGCAAAGTAGAGATGAAGGATTCACTTGAACTTCAAGCTTGAGGAGACATTTGCATAGACAAACTCATTATGTGCTTTTCAAATAGCTCTGTGGATGGAGGTTTAGTTAGAATATCTGAGATTTGATCTTTAGTGCCAACATACTCTAACTAAATTGTGCCCTCTTCCACTTGATCCTTGATAAAGTGATATCGGATGTCAATATGCTTGCTCCTTGAATGTTGAACTGGATTCTTATTGAGATCAATTGCACTTTGATTAACATAGAGTACACTCACTGGTAACTTCACTTCAACACCCAAATCGACCAATTGTCTTTGCATCCATATCACCTGAAGTTCCCGACTTCTCCCTAGGATCTACTAGTTTGTGATACTGAGAGGGGGGGTGAATCAGTATCACCATAATTCGCAATTCGCAGGTAAGTGAACAACTTCAACCTTTTCTTAAAAGCGAACTCTTTCTCAGACTCCACTAAGGTAGATCTATTGCTACCTACTAATCACAATAGTCCCCAAAGTTACCTTTCAGACACCTTGCCTAATAGATAATTCGGATGTTCTTGTTTAGGTCTTCGTTAGGTTATGGGTTGGCTGATACTTTAGCTGCGTTCACAACTTAATTCAAAACACAGAACATAAAGCAAATTAAGGACACACGAGATTTACGTGGTTCTCTTAAAGTGACGTACATCCACGGTGGTAGGGACTCTCCCTTACCGAGACTATCCACTATACTTGAGAATTCCAGTTATAATGGATGTCTTAATCCTCTGCTCCTTTTACTATTGCAATTACTAAGCAAGTACAATACAAAGAGTGTCACTTACTGTGTCTACCCTTCTTCTAGCTTGTCTTGCCTCTGTTGAATTGAAAGGCTACTCCACTGCCGCTTAGAAGTTCACCGCAACGCTCTCTAACCTCTCTTGAAGAAATCTGGAAATACATTGAGTTCTTTCAATGCTTCGCCGAATTCTTTCTCTAGGTTGTCTCACATAGCTCCTGCTTTCACCATCTTACTGTCTCACCCGTCTCCTTGTCTTACGGCTCGCCTCACATTTCTGGTTTGTCGTTCCACGTTTCACGGCCTGCCTCATGTTTCTGGTTTGGCGTTATACATCTCACGCACATTTCTGGTTTGCACCCTTTACTGGTCACACACCTTACGTACGTTTCTGGTTTGCACGCCTTGCTGGTCATATGCCTTACCACCATTTCTGGTTTGCACTTGTCCGTTTCACACCTCCGGACAGCTTGGTTTGCTTTCCCAGTAGTCTCCTCTTTCACGGTTTCTCCTCTCTTCCCTTACGGACGGTGTGCTGTCTCCTCTCTTACCAATGGTGTGTTTGCCTCTCCTCTTACCGTGAGTCACACGTTATGGTCTCACGTTTCAGCTTTGTTGGTCTCCCGTTTCAGCTTCGCTGATCTCCTCAGCTTTGCTGGTCTCCCGTTTCAGCTTCGCTGATCTCCTCAGCTTTGCTGGTCTCCCGTTTTAGCTTCGCTGGTCTCCTCAGCTTTGCTAGTCTCCCATTTTAGGTCTCACAGCCTAGTCACCAGTTTCTGGTCACCCGTTTCTAGTCTCCTGTTTCTGGTCAGTCATGTCATTCTCTTGCCGTGCTCTCCTTTTGACGTTCTGCTCTCTTGCTGTTCTGCTCTCTTGTCATTCTACTCTTCTACCGTTCTTTTATCGTGCTCTTCTTTTGCCGTTCTGCTCTCTTGCTATTCTGCTCTTTGGACGGTTTCCTTCTCCTCTTGCCGTGTACCCTCTCTTGTGTTTGATGGTTTCTCTCTCTAGGTTTTGGCCGACTCCACTCTTCCAACGTTTTATGGTTTTTGTTTGCACTAGGTTTTGGCCGAATTGTGTCTTTGGTTGGCCAATTGCTCTCTCTTGTGTTTGGACGGTGTCTTTGTGTTTTGGCTGGCTCCTCTTGCTTTGCTTTGTCTCTTTGGCTGACCAGCACCTGTTTTCTGTCGTGCTGGTTTTCTCCTCCGGCCGGTGGTGGCTCTTCTTTGGCCTGTCGTTCAGCCCCTCTTTGGCCGTTCACTACTTTCTCTCTCTTTTGCAGGTGGTGTTTCTCGTTTCACTTCGTTGGCCGTTCCTTTTTCTCTCCTTCCCCAGTGGTCTATTTTTTTTGGCCTTGTCGGGTTTTTCCTCTCCTTCGCCGTACTCTGTTTTGGCCGTATATTTCTTTTATGTTGGCCTTCTTGTGTTTTGTCGTGTATTCAATTGTGTTGGCCTTGCCCTAATTTTATTTTCCAAGGTCTTTATATACTCTCTTCCATGAAACCCTAATAGAACTTATGTGGCAGATTTAAGTTTTTGCCCTTACGTGACGGATTTACTTTCTTGCCCTTCCATATGGCTTTACTTTCTTGCACACTTAAACCTAATTGACAACAATTACAACCCATACAAGGCTGTGGGAACAACATCACCTGAGTACATGCTGCACAAGCAGCCATGTACTTAGCCTCAGCTGTGCTCAAAGCAACACTATTTTGCTTTCTACTTAACTATGCAACACATTTTGAACCCAAGTAGAAACTGTAACCACTAGTTAATTTTCTATCATCTGTACTTCCTGCCCAGTCTGCATCAGTGTATGCTTGTAGTTTTACAAAGTCCATGGTAGGATACCACAAACTCATTTCCAATGTCCCTTTGAGGTATCTTAGAATTCTTTTCACTGCCAACACATGAGATTCCTTAGGATCAGCTTGGAATCTACTGGCGATGCACACAGCTTGCATAAGATCAGGCCTTGATGCTGTAAAGTACAGAAGGCTCCCTATCATCTTCTTGTATTCTGTAGGGCTTGTACTCCTTCCTTCCTGATCTTTTGTTAACTTGTAGCCTACTGTCATAGGGGTACGGACAAGTCTGTTATCCTCTATGCCAAACTTTTTCAGCACCTCTTTGGCATATTTTGTCAGAGAAATAAAAATACCTTTTTCACACTGTTTTATCTATAATCCAAGAAAGTAAGTCATTTCTCCAATCAATGACATCTCAAATTCCTCACTCATCTTCTGTGCAAATTCTTGGCATAGCTCAGAGTGATCCCCTCCAAAGATGATGTCATCTATATAGACTATGATTATTAGTTGGCCTTTCTCTGAGTTGAACACATATAGGTTATTATCAACTGTTCCTCTTCTGAAGTTTAACCTTCTTAAATACGCGTCCAGCTTGCTATACCATGCTCTTGGAGCTTGTTTAAGGCCATACAAGACTTTCTTTAGCTTGCACACATGTGTCTCATCCTCACAGATTTGTACTCCATCGGATTGTTCAATATACACTTCTTCTTTCAAGAGCCCATTCAAAAAGGCTGATTTCACATCCATTTGGTAAACTTTATACCTCTTATGTGCTGCCAAAGGTAAGAACATTCTGATAGTTTCCAACCTTGCTACTGGTGCAAAAGTTTCATTACCATCTACTCCTTCTATTTGAGTGTAGCCTTTGCAAACCAACCTAGCCTTGTTCCTCACCACCTTTCCATCTTCATTGTGTTTATTTCTAAACACCCATTTTGTTCCTATGACATTCTTGTTAGTGGGTCTTGGAACCAGCTCTCATGTTTCATTCTTCTCAATTTGATCCAGCTCCTCATTGATAGCTTTGACCCAGGTTTTGTCTTGTGCAGCCTCTTCAACAGATTTAGGTTCAATTTATGAGAGTAAAGCAGTAGCTCCCACAATTCTTCTTCTTGTTGTAACTCCTGCTGATGGGTTACCTATGATTTGATTTCCTTGATGAGCACTGGTCTATATTTTCTTTGTCTTTCTCTCTTGCACAGTCTTAGTTGCAAGAGAATCTCTTTCTTCATCTTCAAACTCACTCTTCTCTGAGTCTGAACTTACTTCTTTTCCCTCTTCTTCATGTTGGTCTGATTCTTCATCTATCTTGAAGTCATCTTCTTCACTGTCCTCAGCTTCTCCATTATGCATTGTTTTCCAGTTTTCATTTATTCTCACATCACTGGAAGTGACCACTTTTCCTAGTTTATGCAGAAAAACTCTGTAACCTTTTATCTTTGCTAAGTATCCTACAAAGATGCCTTCATTTAACCTAGCATGGAATTTTCCCAAGTTTTGCTCCTTGTTCTTCACAACACATGGGCTGCCAAAGATTCTAAGATACTTGGCTGTTGTCTTCTTCCCACTTCATAGCTCATATGGAGTCTTATTAGTATTGGGCCTTAGTAAAACTCTGTTCAGTAAGTGCACGGCTGTAAATGTTGCTTCAGTCCAAAATCTTGTGTGAAGCTTGGATTCTAGCAGTAGAGTTCTTGCCATTTCAACCACAGCTTTATTTTTCCTGTTTACCACCTCGTTCTATTGAGGTGTTCTTGCTATTGCCATCTGATGGTGAATTCCATGCTTTTCAAGATAATCTTCAAAAGCTCCATTTATGAATTTAGTGCCTTAATCTGACCTCAATACTTTGATCTTCCTTCCATTCTCATTTTTAGCCAATCTTCTGTATCTCTTAAAGCATTTCAAAACTTATGACTTGTGTTTGAGGTGCATGATGCAGGTCCTTCTGGAATAATCATCAACAAACAAGATAAAGTACCTCTCATTATTCAACCCTTTTGTTCTTATCGGCCCACACAAATTAGTATGTACAATGTCAAGCACTGCTTTAGAACTGAACTCTTTGGTCTTATACTGCTTTCTGACATGTTTTCCTTTAGAGAATGCTGAGCAGACATACTCCCTCTCTCTCTTGAGGTCTGGAATGTCTCTAATTGCATAAGTAGTGGTCAGCTTTCTCATGTTCTTCTGTGTTAAGTGTCCCAACCTCCTATGCTAGAGTTGATTTTCTTCTTCTTTTGTAAGTAAATAGCTGTTTGTCTTGTCCTCATCAATCACATATAAATTTCTAGTTGTTCTCTTCCCGGCTGCAACAGTATTGCCTTCTTTACTCTTTACTTGGCAACCTGTTTTTGCGAATATCACTTTATGGTCTTCATTGCATAGCTAGCTAACAAATGCTAGATTATATCTGAGTCCTTCAACGTTCAGAACATCTTTCAGCTTTCCTTTTCCAATATTTACTGACCTTTGACCATTGATGTTGAGTGAATCATCATTGCCAAACTTGACTCTGCCTTCTCTTAACTTGTTCAGCTTTGATAATTTACTCGTCTCCTGTCATGTCTGAAGTGCATCCACTATCAAGGATCCATTGCTTATCCTTATAGTCAACCTTTAGTGCAATTTCAGCTATATTAGCCACCTTCTTTTTAGCTTTATTTTCTTTCTTTTGAACTGGTTTGAAGATAGCTTTCTCCTTTTTCTCAGCTTTGACTGTACTAATTGTTTTCACTGTACCATTGAGTGCCTTCTCTTGCTTAGGGAGAAGTATCATGCATCTCTTGGCATTATGGCCATCTTGCCCGCACCTTTCACACTATTCCAAGTCTGCTAATATAGCAAACTTGTTCTTTGAAACCACTGGTTTGGGCTTCCACCAACAATCCTTGTCAGTGCGTCCTTGCTTTTTACAGTATGTGCAAGAACTCACGACAGGTGTTCTCCTCTGAATTTTGTTTTGTCTCCCCCTATATGCAGCATCGGATCTTCTCAAGTTGGAGACATATACTGGCCTTCTCCACCAGTATTTACTTGCCTCATGACCCCTTACTTCACAATAAAAGCAGTGACCTTAAAACTGCCTCTTCTTAGGTCTAACCACAGCTTGTTTTCTTTTGTTTATTACTTGCTGTATAGGCAAGGTTGCTGACTTCTTTACTTATGTGGCTTTCATTTCAGCCACCTTCTTCTCCTTCTTCTGTTCAGCCATTGCCCTTGGCTAGCTGACTTTCTTTTCTTCATTTTTGTTTGCAACCCTAGGTTGCTTCTTCAAATCTTCTTTATTTTCAGCCTTCACTGTTCTTGGCTGATCAGTCTTTTCTTTCAACTTCTATGGCAAAATCTCATTCTTTTTAGGAGCGCTGCCTCAGATTGCTGCACTTTCTCTTCATTCTTCTTTTCTCTTGCAGAGCTTGTTTCTCCTACCACTTCAAGCTTCTGTAAGTTCTCTTCACTCTTTTTGAGTTGTTGTTGGAGTCTCAGCAACTCTATCTCCATTTCTTCAATTTTTGAAGTCCTTGAGGCAAGCTCCATTGTAAGGTCTTCACATATTTTGATCTATTCTTCAAATCTTCTCTTTAAGTCAATATGTTCAGCCCTTATTTCATCTTTTTGACTTTTTGCTTCCTTAATCTTTGCTTCAACTTGTTTTACATGGGCCTCTAACCTTCTTATGGTTCTGCCCCTTCTGATTATCTCCTTTGAAACTGCTTCTAATTCAGCTTCAAGATCTGGTTCTTCTTCATCAACCTCCTCTTCCTCTTCAGAGGTTGAACTACCATATTGAGCTGATGCCATAAAGGCATGCTCATCTGATGAGTCTATATCTTCCTCCTCATCAGCTTCTTTTTTCTGGCTCACATAACTCTTGAATGAGCCTCTCTTCTTCTTCTGTGGGTTGGCAGTCTTCTTGTTGGACTTCTTTGATTTGGATGATGGTCTTCTCCATTTTGAATTCTACTCATCATAACCATCCTCATCTTTATCATCAAGTTTCTCTGTGCACTGAGAAGCAAAATGTCCAGTCTGCCCACAACGATAACATCTCAAGGACAACTGTCCTTTTCTTAGACCCTTTTTTGAATTTCCCTATAAAGCAAGCCAACACTTCACCTTCACTTTCTTCCTTATCATCATCGCCATCCTCCCTGGATGATTCTTCCTCTTCTCTTAGCTTCAAGTGTCTCATAGCTTTAAAAGTTACGTCCTTTGATGGCTTTGATGTTGAAAAGCTTTCATTTGACTTTATTCTCATCTCATATGCAATCAAATTACACTGAAGATCATGCATTGACATAGAATTGAGATCTTTACTCTCCTTTATGGCTGCCACCTTTGAGACAAACCTCTCAGGCAGAATTCTCAGAATTTTCTTCACAATAGATGAGTCCTTCTTGTTCTTCCCATGACTTTTAAGGTAGTTTATAGCATCAATAATTCTGGTGAAGAACTCTTGGATTGTCTCATTTTTCTGCATTCTAAGAGATTCATATCTCTCCTTGAAAACTTGAAACTTGGCGTCCTTCATTCTGCCATCACCTTCATAAACCTTCTGCAATTTGTCTCATATCTCTTTAGCAGATTTGCAGTCCATAACTTCAGCATATTCAGCATCTATCAATGCTGAAATGATAACATTTGAGGCCTTCCCATTGATCTCAAACTGCCTTAATTCCTCTGGAGTTGGATCTTTACCTTCTTTTGGAGGCACAAAACCCTCCTATACAGATTTCACCATGTCCATGCCTATGGTTGCAAATATCACTTGCATTCTTGCTCTCCATATATGGTAGTTGGTTCCATTGAAAATTAGAACCTTCTTACTGTTAGCAGTGCTGGTGCTAGTGCTAGTACTAGCATCTATTTTTCAGTATGCTGAACAAGTTACAACTTATGAAACCCTTCAAACTAGTACACCAAGCTGTTAAGCTTCAAACTGGTGAACCTGCACTCTGATACCAATTGAAATTCCCAACTTCACCCTAGGATCTACTAGTCTGTGATACTAAGGGGGGGTGAATCAGTATCACCCCCTTGAAAAACTCAGATAATTTAAGCCAAAGTACTTTACTTCTTTAATACTTTAGCTCTTGTCAATATGCAGGTGGGTGAACAACTTCAAACTCTTCTCAGAAATGAACTCTTTCTCATATTCAACTAAGGTAGATTTATTGTTACCTACTAATCACAATAGTCCCTAAAGTTACCTTTCAGATACCTTGCCTATTAAACGAATTGGTTGTTCTTAATTAGGTCTTCTTTTAGGTTATGGGTTTAATGATTCTTTAGCTTTGTTCACAATTCAATTCAAAACACAGAATGTAAATTCAAAGTAAGGACACAAGAGATTTACGTGGTTCTGCCTATGAGACATACTCCACGGTGGTAGGGATTCTTCCTCTACCGAGACAATTCACTATACTTAAGAATACCAGTGTGGTATCCCCTATGATTACAATGGATGTCTTAATCTTCTATTCCTTTCACTATTACAAATATGAAGCAATCACAATACAAAGAGTGTCACTTACTGTGTCTACCCTTCTTTTAGCTTGTCTTGCCTCTATTTGATTTGAATCTTCTCTGCCGCTCGGAAGATCACCAAAACACTCTCTAATCTCTCTTGAAGAAATTTGGAAATTCGTTGAGTTCTCTCTATGCTTCACTGAATATCTTTACTAGGTTGTCTCACTCTACTTTCCAAAGAAATAAGTCTTGATTTATATACTACCCTCTATGGAAACTCTAGTAGGGCTTACTATAGCTGCAGCGAACTTCTTTTCTTACCCCTCCATGTGGCTTCATATTACTGTTCCATTCAAAATTCAGCATTATCCTCCTTTTTAATTTATTTTTCTTACTCTTTTCTTTCTACTGAAATCTCATCCTTTGAATGCTTAAATGAACGGCCAGGCTTGCCCATGAACAGTTAAAAATGTACAAAAGAAACTACCCCTGTAACTGCCCATCTTTCGGAAATGCTAAGTTAAAATTCCGTAACCTTCCCTTCTTCCAGATTCCTTGTCTATCCGTAACCCCAGAATTATTCCGCTCCTCTGGAATCGCTCCTGGACTTAGTCTCAGGACAGGCTTACGGACTTGCAGATTTAACTTCTTATGAATTTATTATCCGTATACAACCCTATCACACTGTCACACTAAGACTTAAGTAATGCTAAACTCCCTCTACAAGTTCACTCCAAGGAGATCACTTTACGAGGTTATTTGACATGCTAGTCTTATCCTATAATTCTTGAGATATGAGCCACTTCTGCTTGCACACTTAAATCTGGTTGACAACAATTACAACCCATACAAGGTTATGGGAACAACAAGATATTTCAGTTTGGTTTCCAATACAAAAGGTAACATATGACTTGAGACTTTATAGAGAAAGTCATGGATGATTTACCAAAGGGAGTATAAGCTATCAAGTTGAAAGGAAGAAAAGAATTTGAATGAGATTATAACTATAAAGGAAAGAAGTTTGAATTTGAATAAAATTATGGAAAAGAATAAGAAAATATTATGAAAAAAAGAAAATATTTTTAAATAAGAATATAAGAGATTATGCAAGGAAATCACAAAAGGAAAGCCTTAATGATGCTAAAATGTTTTAGAAAGTATTGATCAATCAACTAAGCCAATTGTTATGGTTAGTTAGATGTGCAAAAGAGTATTATACTGCAAGTTGAAAAGTTACAGAGATTTTACGTTGATTGATTAGATAGATAGGTTAATTAGATAGATAAATAGATTGACAGTACCAATTGTTATAGTCAACCAATATGATAAAAGGGTAGAAGTTAAAAAGTTCAAAGAGTTTTAATTGATCAACTAGAGCTACCCAATGGTCACAAATGTCTTACTGATAAACTTCCTTAGTTGGTCCAGATTATGATTTACTCTTTATATGATAAGATATACTCAATTACAACTAATATGACCTAAATGTTTATATATTAATGTCTATAAATAAGGTTAAGGGCCTTTAATGCCTTGAGAAAAAAGAAATATAGTTTGATATATCACTATAAAGAGAGCACGCGTAATACTCTAAAGAGAAAATATTTTAACTTTTGAAAAAAATTTAGTCTTTTCTTTAAGGTTAAGTGATCTAAGTGTTATAAAAGTGATCTTATACTAAATTAACAAGAACAGTGCTTAGTGAACTTACATCGAATCAACAAGTATAGTATTTGGTGAACTTGATATCAAATTAACAAGCAAAGTTGTTGGTAAGCTTAACACTAAATCAACAAACGAAGTTGTAATAATGGATTGAGAAAGTTAAGGACCTTGAAAACAAGACATAAGTTTAAAGAATAGTCAAATCCTTATAAATACTTATGTTAGATCTTTTTTCCCCTTATCTCTTTGTTTTTTAGTTAATTATATTATTTGTTTTGTTATTTGTTATTGGCATCTTATTATTAATTTTTGAGGTTAGAATTGAGCATAAAGTGATAAAACCTAAAAAATTCAATTCACCTCCTCTTAAGTTATTATTAACACTGATAACTTAAACTTGAAAGGGCTTTGCCCTTTGTAACCAATATTGATGCTTTGTTGTAATTACAAATTGATATTGATAAATCCTTGACAAGGGAAGAGCTAGTGTAGGTACAATGCTCTTATTCTAACCCATTTATGTAATCTTAAAATTGAAGCAAAGAAGACAACAAACATGTTGATCAAGAAAGCAATAACTTCTTTTTGATTTTTTGGTTTAATTGCAAGTTTTGGTTTGGTTGTAACTTGAAAGTTGAATAGAAATGGCATGTCAATGTTTCCTTTGTAAAAGCTGGAACATTAATCCTAATATTAATGAGATTAAGTAAATTTTGTTTCATTTAAGTTACTTGTACAAGTTAACTAAGAAGCATGGGAGATATGTTGTAATCATCATTTTCACTTCTAATAAGTCAATGTATAAACCCCTTTAAAGGATAGCTTAAATGAAATGAAGAAGTAGATCATATGCCTACCAAATTTTACAAAAAATTTTTTTTTTTTTTGTGTTCTTTCTCATTTCACTGACATTCTTTTATCTTTGCTGTCTTTCTTCATCTCTTATACTGAGTCAATGTAAACTAGCCTACCACTTAGCCTAATGAATGTCATTAGCCTAAACTTTAATGAGTTTATGTTCTCATGGTGTTTCTAAAAGTGGTTAGTGGTAATACTTATGAAAGTTGAAAATACCTAGGAAAGGAAAGCAATTTATTTGGTGAGCATGTAAACGGTACTTCTATATGGTTTACTATAAAGTGAGGTGCCATTAGACGCATTTTGCATTAGATGTAGTGTGAGTAGGAAATTGTCTCCCATGCTCTACCTACATTCTTGTGGGCCTTCGGTTTATAGTTCTTAAGTTCTTTTGGTCTAAGGATTTAGGAAGATAAGATAAATGACTTTTAGGATTGGTTTAAGTGCCTCATAACTATGGGGGATTAATAAAGCTAATGAAGATTGGCATTAAACATTAAAGCTTATGGTGTAAGTAAGCTTAAAACATTTGTTGTTATTTATAATCAAGTTGATGTTTAATGCAAATCTTTTATTTAACTCATTGACTTTCTTAATTATTGTAGGGAAGTGTTGTAACTATTTTGTCTAACAAGTATAAAGCATTTTTTGCTTAGTTTCTATCTAGTAAGCTACATATCAAAGGATAGGTTACTTAGGACCTTAGATAAAAACAACTTTTGTAAATAGACATATATGTTTAATTATGGTATCATTGTACTTATACTATATCACCTTTGTAATGACAACACATATATAAGCAATACAAGATCAAAAAGAATGATTCTTGGTCAATCACTTTTCTTATCTCCTTCTATCATGCATGGTTTTCTTTACAATAGAAAACCAACAGTGATATGTAACCTTTATGATTCCTATGCTTGATGATTCTACTAAAAAATTAAGCTATTAATATGGCATCAAAGCACATAAAGGATCTTATAAGAACCTACGAGTGAGTAAAAAAATATAAAAGAATTGTAAGAAAACCACTTATAAGCTAAAAACTAGAAGTTTGTTAAAATAAGATTTATATTCATGACTTTGATGTGGACCTTTTTAGGTCTCACACTAAGAGGGGGAGGGGGTGAATTAATATAAGATGTTTACTTTTTACAAATCTATTTGGATTAAAACTTTATGACTTGTTAAAGTTAATGATCCAATTTTTATCTTACTTCTTTATGTGAGAGTAGCCATATAGATATCAATCAAGTGTAAGCACCTGAGAATACACACAAACTTTTTACATGGTTCACCCACAACGTGTGAGCTATGTCCACGGTATGATAGGATCACTCCTAAATCACACAATCCATTCTTGTTATCAAAGGATACAATTAATGTTGTAGAAGGATCACTCATTAACCATTTACAATGACCTCTCAATCAAAGAGTTGATCTCTTGATCATTCCAAGGGTCTCCTAACCTTTTTCAAGAACTTTATAAAAAGGTTTATGACTAAAACTTTCCTAAGAAGGATCACTTAATGTGCACAGGCTATAATTATAGAACACAAATCTTCTCCTTCCTCTGTTGTCGCCTTCTCCTTACTGCAATTGCTATCTTTCTCTTTGTTGCAATTGTTTCCTTCTCCTTACTGCAATTGTTGGTTTCCTTTGCTGCTGCACTCTCATTCTTTTTTTGGTGCTATTGCTGTTTTCCTTTGCCACTATACTCTCTTCCTGAATGCTATTGTTGTCTCCTCCTTCTTCTTTGGTGCGGCTGCCTCTCTTTTGGTGGCTACTGCCTTTTTCTTCTTTGATTGATTATTGCTGCACCTTCTTTGATTGATTATCGCTACACCTTCTTTGATTACTTGTTGCTACACCTTCTCCCTTTGGTTGTTGCTACAGCTTCTTCCTTTGGTTTCTTTAGTTGCTGCTACACCTTCTACCTTTGGTTTCTTTAGTTACTGCTGCACCTTATGCCTTTGGTTTCCTTGGTTGCCACTACACACCTTCTCCCTTGGTTTAGTTGATTGGTTACAACTGCACACCTCTCCTTGGTTTATTGCTACACACCTTCTCCCTTAGTGTGGTTAATTGATTACCACTATACACCTCTCCTTGGTTTGCCACTTCACGCCTTCTCCCTTAGTGTGGTTGATTGGTTGCCACTGCACACCTCTTCTTAGTTTGTTGCTGCACACCTTCTCCCTTGGTATAATTGACTGATTACCGCTGTATACCTCTCCTTGGTTTACCGCTGGACATCTTCTCCCTTGGCATGGTTGATTGGTTGCCGTTGTACACCTTCTCCCTTGGTCTGATTGACTGGTTACCGCTACACACCTCTCTTTGGTTTACCACTAGACATCTTCTCCCTTAGTGTAGTTGATTGGTTGCCACTATACACCTTTTCCCTTGGTGTGGTTGATTGGTTGCCACTACACACCTCTCCTTGGTTTGCTATTGCACACTTTCTCCCTTGGTGTGGTTGTTTGGTTACTGCTACACACCTTCTTCTCCCTTTGGTATAGTTAACTCCTTCTTTAGTGGCTGTTGTTACCTCTTTACTAGCTGCACCTCTCTTTGGTTTGTTGTTGCACCTTTCTTTGCCAGTCACTCTTTTTGTCGTTCTCTCTTAATTTTTTTGCAACACATCCACATCTTAATAGATGCATGGATGTATTTGTAAGCCTTGAGATTAGGGTTACACATTCATCAATGGTCAACATTAATTCTTAAGGGTTGCCTTATAATCAATTGTCAGAATTAATTCCTAACGTTTAGGGTTAATAATCAACATTGACTTATTAAATTTAGGGTTGACCTGTCATCATCAGTTTTCACTAACAATCTCTTTTGGCATTCATAACATTAAATCAACAAGGATAAATATGTGAGATGTTGTTAACAAGAAATCCAACATTAGCCATAAAAAATGGGCTCAATAATCTCCCCCTTTGGATTTGTTGGCAACACATTAAATCTAAAAATCAACAATTAAGCACACATAATAGCTTTTGACATTCACAACTCCCCCTAAAACATGCATCTCCTTTTTTACATATGGACATGATTCCAATTGGAAACAACCTTTAACTCCTCTTTTTTTCTTCTTTGCATGTGGACTTGATATCAATTAGAAACAACCTTTAACTATCCCTTTTTTCTGCTTCTTCCCCTACTCCCCCTTTTGATTAGTATATACTCTCTTTGGATTTATGCAAAATATCTCCCCCTTTGACAATAAATCCAAAGAATAATAAAAAAGAGAAAGGAAGAGAGGTTAGAGGCATACCTCAGCTTTTAAGGGGTGGCTGAACACATAAGGTTAGCCTTAACTTCTAGAACATCTTTCTTAACAGAAATTTGGTGAATATATCTGCAACTTGCTCTACAGTAGGCATTTACTCCAACTTGACTTCAAATTTCTCCACTTTTTCTTTAATAAAGTGGTATTTGATTTCAATATGTTTAGATTTGGAGCACTGGACAAGATTCTTTGATAAATTGATGGCACTTTGGTTGTCACAACCAATCAGCAATAGCATATGCATATCTACCTTCAAATCTTCAAGTTGTTGTTTCATCCATAGTAGTTGAGTACAAGCCTGAATAGCAGCCACATATTCAACTTCTGCAGTACTTAGAGTCATTGAATTTTACTTCTTACTATGCCATGAAACACATATACTACCCAATTAAAATGCACCACCTGACGTTGACCTTCTATCATCACAATTTCCAGTCCAATTAGCATTTGTATACCCATATAAATTAACATGTCCACTTCTATCATAAAGCAACCCATAATTTGTTGTACCCTTCACATATCTCAGAATTCTCTTAATAGCCACAGGATAAGATTCCCTGAGCTCACTTTGAAATCTAGTACAAAATGTTACAGCAAAAACAAGATCAGGCCTTGATGCTATCAAATACAGTAAACTTCCAATCAACTTTCTATATTCCTTCTAATAAACCATTTTGCCTTCTTTATCTTTGCTTAACTTTGTTCCAACAATGATAAGAGTGCTTACTTTTTTAGAGTTCTCTGTCCCAAACATTTTTAGCAACTAATAAGCATGCTTTTCTTAGGAGAGAAAAATTTCAACCTTGTTTTGTAAAACCTGTAACCCTAAGAAGAATTTCATTTCATCTAGCATAGACATCTCAAACTTCTTTATCTGATCAGCAAAAGTAGTGCAAAAGGCCTTCTTTTCAGCAACCAAAATTATGTCATCAACATAAACCACAATAATTAATTGGCCTTATTTATCTTCCATTTATGTACAAGTTGCTGTCCACATTCCCTTTTCTGAACTTCATATCTTTGAGGCATGTATTTAACTTGGAATACCATGCATGTAAAGCTTGTTTTAAGCCATATAAAGCCTTGTTTAATTTGCACACACTTAAACCATCATAATCAAGTATTAAACCATCAGGTTGTTTGATAAATGCCTCTTCTTCAAGCTCTCTATTTAGAAATGCAAACTTCACATCCATCTGGTAAACTTTGTAATTTCCATGAGCAATAATGGCCATGGATATTCTAATTGCTTCAAGCCTGGCCACAGAAGCAAAGGTCTTTTCAAAGTCAACACCTTCTACTTATGAGTAGCCTTTGTAGACAAGTCTTACCTTATTTCTTACTACCTCACCATTTTCATAGAAATTATTTTTGAACATCCACTTGGTTCCAATGATGTTTTTCCCTTTAGGTCTAGGTACTAAATACCAAGTATTGTTTTTTTTTCAATTTGATCAAGCTCTTCATTTATAACATACACCTATTCCTTGTGCTTTAATGCTTCTTTCATTAACTTGGGTTCAACCTCGGAGATCAATGAGATTTGTTCACCACCTTTTAGTCTTCTCTTAGTCTGCACAGAGTTCTATTTACTACCAATAATGTTTTTACCCTCAACTTCAACTTTAACTCTTCAATAAGTTTAGGAATGTCTTAATTCTTCTTCTTCATCACTTGTAATTTAAGAATCAACGTCTTCCTCATGCTGAATAGGCTAAAAGATGAGTATGATAGGACTAAAAAAACCAAAACTATGTAACTTCTAAATCTTAAAAAGGAGTTTGAAGTATTAAAGATGAAAAACTCAAAATCCATTAAAGCTACAATGACAGACTAATAGAGGTTATAAATTAAATTAGTTTACATAAAGAAGACCTATCTAATTGGAGAATTATAAAGATGGTCCTGGTCAATGTTCCTAAAAGATTTAAGAGCAAAATCTCATCACTAAAAGACTCTAATGACCTTTCACAAATCACTATGTTAAAATTGATAATTGCTTTCGAAGCTAAAAAACAAACGAGGATTTTCATATAAGAAAAAGTTACAAAACTTTCCAAGCTTAGAACCTCATTAGAAGGTGCCTTGTTTGTAGGTATAAAAGGAAAAGGTGCTTACAAAAGAGGTTAATCAATCAAATCAAGAAAGAAAGCACATGAGAATAACAAGTTTGTAATAATAAAAAAAAACATTTTCACCTTATGAGCAATGCAATAAAACAACTCATCTTACACAAGCCTATTGGAGAAGACCTAATGCTTTTATTCCTTCTACAACAAAAAAGGGCCAGTTAATAGATTTTGTAAAAGCAAAAGAAAGCATTTGCAATGGTTGAAAAGGCAATAAGCTCATGTTGTAAATGAAGGAAACTAACAAGCAGATGATGAGTTATTTGTCATATCTTGTAGTTCAATATCTAGAAATGGTCAATCCTATCTCATTGACAGTGTATGTACTCACCACATATCATTAACTCTTAAACTTTTCATTGGAATTTGATCAAATGAAACACACTACCATGCTAATAATTCATGATGAATTATACCTTTGGTATAAGAGGTAGGGACATCATCACTATACATGCTTATAAAATTTGTAGAAACATTAGGTTGTTTTAGATTTACCTAAATTTACTATGTCTAAAAGAGTTTGTGATACTTATTAGCAAGGCAAATAAACTAAACTTCCTTTCCTAGCAAATCAAGCTTGGAGGACCAAGGTGAAGTTTTAATTGATTCACATTGATTTGTATGGCCTTATGAATGTGTAATCTTTAAATGCCAGCAAATTCTTCATTCTATTTATTGATGACTTTTTCTAGACATTGTTGGGTTTATTTTTTGAAATTAAAGTCATAAGTAGCCTTAATTTTCATGGCATTTAAGGCTTTGGTGGAAAATAAGTTAGGTGGCAACATTAAGGCCATTAAATCATGTAATAAATTGAGTTTATCTCTAGTGCATTTTAGGAAACCTATCTCTACAGGAATCAAACATCAATTTTCAATCTCATACACCCACAACAAAATGGATTGAGTAAAAAGAAAAATAAAATTGTTATAAAGATGTCTAAATGTCTTTTATTTGAGAAAAACCTACCTAAAAAGCTATAGATTAAGGCTGTAAACATTTCAATGTACCTGTTGAATAGGCTTTACACCAAAGTTATTTAGCTTAAAACACCATATGAAGTATGGTTTAGGAGCAAACCTATAATACAACATTCAAGAATTTTTGGGTGTTTGTGCCATGTCCTAATTCTTGAACAAAAAGGGCAAAAGTTGAATCAAAAAGCCAAGCCTGTTATGTTTATTAGGTATAGCACTATGTTTAAAACATATAGGTTTATAATTCCTAAGTTAAAAAGGTTATGATAAGTAAAGAAGTAAAATTCCAAGAGGATCATAGCTGGAATTGGGATAATTTTAAAGTATAGCAATCATACATGTTACACAATCAGTCACCACACCCAACTGATACATATTCTAAAGCTTAGATAATGAAGTCTACGATGATGTTCTATCAAAAGAATTAAACCTTTCTGTGAGATAATGAAATCTCAAAATTGAAAGAAATTAGGCCTAGTCCTTAACTAAAAGACCAGAAAACTAGTATATAATTGGTGTCAAGTGGAGATATGTAATAAAGTTGCATATAAATTTAAGTGTAAGTAGGCTAAAAGCTAGATTAGTGGCTAATTGCTACTCACAACAATGTGGCATTAAATTTTCAAGCATATTTGTATTGATGATAAGACGTGATACCATTAAGTTGATTTTAGCTCTTACTGTATAAAAAGATTGGTGTGTCTATCATCTTGATGTTAAATTTGCATTTTTCAATGGCATGTTGCGAGAGGATATTTTTATGGAGCAAATAAAATGCCTTGAAATCAAAGTAAAGGAGGCCAAGGTCTATAAATTTAAAAGGCTTTATATAATATTAAACAGGCCCTAAAAGCCTAATTTAGTAGAATAAATGATCATCTAACATAGATTGATTTTATTTAAAGTCAAAATACTAGTAACACCATTTGTAAAGACAAGGAAAGATCAAATCCTCATTGTCTCCCTTTATATTGATGATTTGTCATTTGTTGGAAGTTACCCAAAATCAATTTCCTACTTTAAAAAGGAATTGCAAAAATTCTTTAAGATGTCTGATTTGGATAAAATGTCCTTTTTTTAAAACTTCAAGTGCAGCAGACCAAGTATGACATCTTTATCTGTCAAACTAAGTATGTTAGGGAAGTATTGAAAAGATTCAAAAATGAGGTATGCAAACCTATGTTTACTCCTCTTAATGCTAATCATAAGTTGATTAAAGATGATGAAGCTAAGAAAGTCAATGAAGCATTATATATAAGTATTGTAGGGAACTTATTATATTTTATAGCTTGTAGACCAAATATAACCTATTCAACAAATCTACTTTCTAAATTTATGCATGGTGAAGTTCTCGACTTCTCCCTAGGATCTACTAGTTTGTGATACTGAGAGGGGGGGTGAATCAGTATCACCACAATTTGCAATTCGCAGGTAAATGAACAACTTCAACCTCTTCTTAAAAGCGAACACTTTCTCAGACTCGACTAAGGTAGATCTATTGCTACCTACTAATCACAATAATCCTCAAAGTCACCTTTCAGACACCTTGCCTAATAGACAATTCAAATGTTCTTGTTTAGGTCTTTGTTAGGTTATGGGTTGGCTAATACTTTAGCTGCATTCATAACTCAATTCAAAACACAGAACGTAAAGCAAATTAAGGACACACAAGATTTACATGATTCCGTCAACATGACATACATCCACGGTGGTAGGGACTCTCCCTTACCAAGACTATCCACTATACTTAAGAATTCCAGTTACAATGGATGTCTTAATCCTCTGCTCCTTTCACTATTGCAATTACTAAGTAAGTACAATACAAAGAGTGTCACTTATTGTGTCTACCCTTCTTCTAGCTTGTCTTGCCTCTGTTGAATTGAAAGGCTGCTCCACTGCCGCTTAAAAGTTCACCACAACACTCTCTAACCTCTCTTAAAGAAATCTGGAAATACGTTGAGTTCTTTTCGATGCTTTGCCGAATTCCTTCTCTAGGTTGTCTCACACAGCTCATGCTTTCACCGTCTCACGGTCTCACCCGTCTCCTTGTCTCACGCCGTCTCACATTTCTGGTTTGCCATTTCACGTCTCACGGCCTTCCTTACGTTTCTAGTTTGGCGTTACACGTCTCACGCACATTTCTGGTTTGCACCCTTTGCTGGTCACATGCCTCACGCACGCTTCTGGTTTGGCGTTTCACGTCCCATGTACGTTTCTGATTTGCACAGCTTGCTTGTCACACACCTTACCACCGAATCTGGTTTGCACTTGTCCGTTTCACACCTCCGGACAGCTTGGTTTGCTCTCCTGATGGTCTCCTCTTTCACGGTTTCTCCTCTCTTCCTTTACGAATGGTGTGCTATCTTCTTTCTTACGTGAGTCACACGGTTTCCTCCAGCCGTCAAACCTCTTTGTCGTGTGTTCTCCCTTGCCGTTCAGCCTTGCTTTGGCCATTCTCCTCCTTGCTTGGTCGTCCACCCCTTTGTCGTTGGTTGTGTTTGGCCATGTAGATTGGTTTAGACATTTACCTTGTTTGGGCATGTAAGTTGGTTTGGACATTCACCTTTACCGTGTAGATTGGTTTGGACGTTCACCTTTGGTTGGCCGGTTGTCTCTCTTTGGCTATCCCTTTATGTTTTGTCGTCCAGCTCTTGCTGTCTAGCCGTTCCTCCCTTGTTTTCTTTCTTTGTCTAGTCACCCTTTGTGTTTTGCCGTCCAGCACCTTCTGATTTGTGATTTGCTGTTCACCTTTGGTTGCTGTCCAGCCGTGTCTTCTCCTTTGCAGGTGGTGGTTTGCCACTTGCTCCCTTGTGTTTGCCGAGAGGTTTGCTTTGGACGTCTTTTTGTTTGGCCGGCTCCTTCCTCACGTTTTCTCTCTTTGGTCTGCTGGTTGTCTAGGTTTGCTGTCTATTTTGCTCAATTGCCAACTTGTCTTCATTTCTTGTCTTCCAATGGCCTTTATATACTCCTTCATGAAACCCTAATAGGGCTTATTTGCGGCAAATTTACTGTCTTGCCCTTCCATGTGGCTTTTACATTCTTGTCCCTCCATGTGGCTTTAACCTTCTTGCCCTTCCATGTGGCTTTACTTTCTTGCACACTTAAACCTAGTTGACAACAATTACAACCCATACAAAGTTGTGGGAACAACAATCTCCCCCTTTGTAATTGTTGGCAACACTCATAATAAAAGCCATTATGCAGCAATTTCAACTCCCCCTAAATATGCACTCCCCCTTTCTTAACAGCTTCCCTTGCACTGTTGCTTCTCTCTCCCTTTGCCAACCAATTACAAATCTGAAAAACTCACAAAGTAGAGATGGAGGATTCACCTGAACTTTAGGCTTGAGGAGGCATTCGCACAGACAGACTCATTCTATGCTTTTCAAATAGCTCTGTGGACAGAGATTTAGTTAGATCTTGTGTAGCCTCTTCAACAAATTTAGGTTCAACTTATGAGAGTAAAGCAGTAGCTCCCACAATTTTTCTTCTTGTTGTAACTCCTGCTGATGGGTCACCTATGATCTGATTTTCTTGATGAGCACTGGTCCACGTTTTCTTTCACTTTCTTTCTTACACCGTCTTAGTTGTAAGAGGATCTCTTTCTTCATCTTTAGACTCACTCTTCTCTGAGTCTGAACTTACTTCTTGTTCCTTTTCTTCAGGTTGGTCTGATTCTTCATCTATATTGAAGTCATCTTCTTCATTGTCCCTAACTTCTCCATTTTGCATTGTTTTCCAGTTCTCATCTATTCTCACATCATTGGATGTGATCACTTTTCCTAACTTATGCAGGAAAACCCTGTAACCTTTTGTCTTTGCTGAGTATCCCATAAAGATGCCTTCATCAGACCTAGCATTGAATTTTCCCAAGTTTTGCTCCTTGTTCTTCACAAAACATGGGCTGTCAAAGATTCTGAGATACTTGGCTGTTGTCTTCTTCCCACTCCATAGCTCATATGGAGTCTTATCAGTATTGGGCCTTAGTAAGACTCAGTTCAGTAAGTGCACTGCTGTAAATGTTGCTTCTATCCAAAATCTTGTGTGAAGTTTGGATTCCAGCAGTAGAGTTCTTGTCATTTTAACCATAGCTCTATTATTCCTTTCTACCACCCCGTTCTGTTGAGGTGTTCTTGCTGCTGCCATTTGGTGACGAATTCCATACTTCTCAAGGTAATCTTCAAAAGCTTCATTTGTAAATTTAATTCCTTGATTTGACCTCAATACTTTGATCTTCCTTCCACTCTCATTTTCAGCCAATCTTCTATATCTCTTGAAGCATTTCAAAACTTCTGACTTGTGTTTGAGGTGCATGATGCAGGTCCTTCTGGAATAATCATCAACAAACAAGATGAAGTACCTCTCACCATTCAACCCTTTTGTCCTCATCGGCCCACACAAATCAATATGCACAATGTGCACAATGTCAAGCACTGCTTCAGAACTGAACTCTTTGGTCTTGTACTGCTTTCTAGCATGTTTTCCTTTAGAGCATGCTGAGCAAACATACTCTCTCTCTCTTCTGAGGTCAGGAATGTCTCTGATTGCATGAGTAGTGGTCAGCTTCCTCATGTTCTTCTGTTATAAGTGTCCCAACCTCCTATGCCAGAGTTGATTTTCTTCTTCTTTGGTGAGTAAACAGCTGTTTGTCTTATCCTCATCAATCACATATAAATTTCTAGCTATTCTCTTCCCAATTACAACAGTATTGCCTTTTTTACTCTTTACTTGGCAACCTGTTTTTGTAAATATCACTTTATGGTCTTCATTGCATAGTTGGTTGACAGATACTAGATTATATTTAAGTCCTTTAATGTGCAGAACATCTTTCAGCTTTCCTTTTCCAATATTCACTGACCCTTAACCACTAATGTTAAGTGAATCATTATTGCCAAACTTGACTCTGCCTTCTCTTGATTTGTTTAGCTTTGACAATTTACTCTTGTCTCCCGTCATGTGTGAAGTGCATCCACTGTCAAAGATCCACTGCTTATCCTTGTAGTCAGCTTTGAGTGCAATTTCAGCTATATTAGCCAGCTCTCTTTTAGCTTTATATTCCTTCTTTTGAACTGGCTAGAGGATAGCATTCTCATTTTTCTCAGCTTTGACTGCACCGCTTGTTTTCACTGTGCCATTGAGTGCCTTCTCTTGCTCAGGGAGAAGTGTCATGCATCTCTTGGCATTATGGTCATCCTGCCTGCACCTTTCGCACTGTTCCAAGTCTGCCAATATAGCAAACTTGTTCTTTGAAACTATTGGTTTGGGCTTCCACCAACAATCCTCGTCAGTATGTCCTTGCCTTTTACAGTATGTGCAAGAACTCACGACAGGTGTTTTCCTCTGAATTTTGTATTGTCTCCCGCTGTATGCAGCGTCGTATCTTCTCAAGTTGGAAACATATACTGGCCTTCTCCACTAGCAGTTACTCGCCTTATAACCCTAAATTCCATAATAAAGGCAATGACCTTGAAACTGTCTCTTCTTGGGTCTGATCACAGCTTGTCTTCTTTTGTTCATCACTTGATGTGTAGGCAAAGTAACTGGCTTCTTTGCTTGTGTGACTTTCATTTCAGTCTCCTTCTTCTCCTTCTTCTGTTCAGCCGTAGCCCTCTGCTGGCTGACTTTCTTTTCTTCCTTCTTGTTTGCCACCCTAGGTTGCTTCTTCAGATCTTCTTTATTCTCAACTATCTTCTTTTAAGTCACAACCTTATCTTTCAACTTCTGTGGTACATTCTTATTTTCTTTAGCCAATGCAGCCTCAGATTGCTACACTTTCTCTACATTCTTCTCTCCTTTTGCAGAACTTGTTTCTCCTATCATTTCAAGCTTCTACAAGTTCTCTTTGCTACTTTTGAGTTGTTACTAAAGTCTCAGCAACACTTTCTCCATTTCTTCAATTTTTAAAGCCTTTGAGCCAAGCTCTACTGTAAGGTCTTCACATATTTTGATCTGTTCCTTAAATCTTCTCTTCAAGTCAATATGCTCAGCCCTTATTTCATCCTTTTGACTTTCAGCTTCCTCAGACTTTGCTTCAACTTGTTTTATATGGGCCTCTAACCTTCTTATGGTTCTGCCCCTTCTGATTATCTCCTTTGAAGCTGCTTCTAGCTCAGCTTTAAGATCTATCTCTTCTTCATCAACCTCCTCTTCCTCTTCAGAGGTTGAGCTACCACCTTATACTGATGCCAGAAAGACATGCTCATCTGATGAGTCTTCATCTTCCTCCTCATCAGCTTCTTTTATCTGACTTACATAACTCTTGAATGAGCCTCTCTTCTTCCTCTGTGGGTTGGCAATCATCTTACTGGATTTCTTTGATTTGAATGATGATCTTTTCCATCTTGAATTCTACTCATCATCACCATCCTCATCTTCATCATCAAGTTTCACCTTGCATTGAGAAGCAAAGTATCCAGTCTACCCACAATGATAACATCTCAAGGACAACTGTCCTTTTCCCTTCTTAGACCCCTTTTTGAATTTCCTTGTGAAGTAAACCAATACTTCACCTTCACTTTCTTCCTCATCATCATCATCATCCTCACTAGATGATTCTTCCTCTTCTTTTATCTTCAAGTGCTTCATAGCTTTGAAAGCTGCCTCCTTTGATACCTTCGTTGTTGTAGAGCTTTCAGCTGACTTTATCCTCATCTTATATGCAATGAGATTGCACTGGAGATCATGCAGAGACATAGAATTGAGATCTCTACTCTCCTCTATGGTTGCTACCTTTGAGGCAAACCTCTCAAGCAGAATTCTCAAAATTTTCTTCACAATCGATGAGTCCTTCTTGTTCTTCCCATGACTTCTCAGGTCGTTTACAGCGTCAATAAGCCTGGTGAAGAACTCTTAAACTGTCTCATTCTTCTACATTCTAAGAGATTCATATCTCTCATTAAACACTTGAAGCTTAGCCTCCTTCATTCTGCCATCACCTTCATAGACTTTCTGCAATCTGTCCCATATCTCCTTGGTATATTTGCAGTCCATAACTTTAGCATACTCAACATCTATTAATGCTGAAATGATGACATTTGAGACCTTCCCATTTATCTCAAACTGCCTTAATTCCTGTGGGGTTGGGTCTTTACCTCCTTCTGGAGCCACAAAACCCTCCTATACGGCTTTCACCACGTTCATGCCCATGGTTACAAATACCACCTGCATTCTCGCTCTCCACATATGATAGTTGGTTCCGTTGAAGATTGGAACCTTCTTGCTGTAAGTAGTGCTGGTGCTGGTACCGATGTTCATTTCTCAGTATACTGAACAAGTTAAAACTTCTGGAGCTCTTCAAACTAGTACACCAAACTGTTAAGTTTTAAACTGGTGAACCAGGCTCTAATACCAATTGAAGTTCCCGACTTCTCCCTAGGATTTACTAGTTTGTGATACTGAGAGGGGGGTGAATCAGTATCGCCACAATTTGCAATTCGCAGGTAAGTGAACAACTTCAACCTCCTCTTAAAAGCAAACTCTTTCTCGAACTCGACTAAGGTAGATCTATTGCTACCTACTAATCACAATAGTCCCCAAAGTCACCTTTCAGACACCTTGCCTAATAGACAATTCAGATGTTCTTATTTAGGTCTTCGTTAGGTTATGGGTTGGCTGATACTTTAGCTGTGTTCACAACTCAATTCAAAACACAGAACGTAAAGCAAATTAAGGACACATGAGATTTACGTGGTTCCGTCAACGTGACGTACATCCACGGTGGTAGGGACTCTCCCTTACCGAGACTATCCACTATACTTGAGAATTCCAGTTACAATGGATGTCTTAATCCTCTACTCCTTTCACTATTGCAATTACTAAGCAAGTACAATACAAAGAGTGTCACTTACTGTGTCTACCCTTCTTCTAGCTTATCTTGCCTCTGTTGAATTGAAAGGCTGCTCCACTGTCGCTTAGAAGTTCACCACAACACTCTCTAACCTCTCTTGAAGAAATCTGGAAATATGTTGAGTTCTTTCTGATGTTTCATCGAATTCCTTCTCTAGGTTGTCTCACACAGCTCCTGCTTTCACCGTCTCATGATCTCACCCGTCTCCTTGTCTCACGCCGTCTCACATTTCTGGTTTGTCGTTCCATGTCTCACGACCTGCCTTACGTTTCTAGTTTGGCATTACATGTCTTACGCACGTTTCTAGTTTGCACCCTTTGCTGGTCACACGCCTCATGCACGCTTCTGGTTTGGCGTTTCATGTCCCACGTACATTTTTGGTTTGTACGCCTTACTAGTCATACGCCTTACCACCGTTTCTGATTTGCACTTGTCCGTTTCACACCTCCGAACAGCTTGGTTTGCTCTCCCGGTGGTCTCCTCTTTCACGGTTTCTCCTATCTTCCCTTACGGACGATGTGCTATCTTCTTTCTTACGTGAGTCACACGGTTTACTCCAGCCATTACACCTCTTTGTCGTGTGTTCTCCCTTGCCATTCAGCCTTGCTTTGGCCGTTCTCCTCCTTGCTTGGCCATCCACCCCATTGCCGTTGGTTGTGTTTAGCCGTGTAGATTGGTTTAGATGTTTACCTTGTTTGGCCGTGTAGGTTGGTTTGGACATTCACCTTTGTCGTGTAGATTGGTTTGGACGTTCACCCTTGTTTGGCCAATTGTCTCCCTTTGGCTGTCCCTTTGTGTTTTATCGTCCAGCTTTTGCTGTCCAACCGTTCCTCCCTTGTTTTCTCTCTTTGGCTGGTCACCCTTTGTGTTTTGCCATCCAACACCTTCTGATTTGTGATTTGCTGTTCACCTTTGGTTGCTGTCCAGCCATGTCTTCTCCTTTGCAGGTGGTGGTTTGCCGTTTGCTCCCTTGTGTTTGCCGAGTGGTTTGCTTTGGACGTCTTTTTGTTTGGCCGGCTCCTTCCTCACGTTTTCTCTCTTTGGTCGGCTAGTTGTCTAGGTTTGCTGTCCATTTTGCTCAATTGCCGACTTATCTTCATTTGTTGTCTTCCAATGGCCTTTATATACTCCTCTATGAAATCCCAATAGGACTTACTTGCGGCGAATTTACTGTCTTGCCCTTCCATATAGTTTTTACCTTCTTGCCCTTCCATGTGACTTTACTTTCTTGCACACTTAAACCTAGTTGACAACAATTACAACTCATACAAGACTATGCGAACAACACATAGTCTTAGTAAACTACATTATAGAAAGGATTTTAAGGTATCTAAAAGGTCTATTAATATTGGAATCATATATCAAAAATCAAAGAAACTAAAATTGTATGGTTATACTAACAATGATTAGGAAGGCTCAACAAAAAACATGAGAAGTACTTCTAGGTATTGCTTTCCTCTTGGAGTTAGTTTTTTCTTGTTAAAACTCTAAATAAGAATTTGTAGTAGTTCAATCAATTGAAAAGTATAGTATATTGCTGCTATAGCTACTGTAATGCAAGCCATTTGGTTGAGAAATGTACTAGTTAATCTGTAACAAGGTTCTACTAGGTCCATAACTATCATCTATAACAATTAATCAACAATTACTATCTCCAAGAATCCAATAAATCATGAAAGAACTAAACATTTTAAAATTAAGCTACATTTCACATAATATGCTCAAGAAGATAGAGTTGTTTAATTGACTTTTTGTGAATCTACAAATCAAATTGTAGATATATTTACCAAGGCTCTTCCTAAGCCTAAGTTTGAATTCTTAAGAAGCAAACTTGAACTACAATGTTTCAATTCCAAGGAGGAGTGATGAACCTAATGAAGATTAGCATTGAAAATTGATGTTTGTGGTGCAAGTAAGCTCAAAACATTTGCTCGTACTTGTAATCAAGTTGATGTTCAACGCAAATCTTCTATATAACTTTTTTGAATTTCTTAATTATTGTAAGTGTTGTAACTACTTTGTGGGACAAGTATGGAGCACTTTTGCTTAGTTTCTGTCCAGCAAGCTACCTACTGAAGTATAGGTTACTTGCAACCTTGACTAAAAACAACTTTTGTAAATAGGTAGATGTGTCCTTGTATGCTGTCATTGTACTTATGCTCCATCAACTTTGTAATTACAACACATATATGAGAAATACAAGATCAAAAAAGTATGCTTCTTGGTCAATCTCATTTCTTCTCTCCTTCTATTATCTCCTTCTATTATGCTTGATTTTCTTTGTAATAGAAAACTAACAATGCTCTGCAATCTTTATGATTCCTGTGCCTGATGATTCTGCTGGAAAATTGAGCTATCAGGGACAAAAAAAATTACAGAACTCGCCCGCCACTATAGCATGGGCAATACGGAGGGCTCGGAACAAGCTGTTGCTGAAGGAGAAAGAAATGCCACCTAAGTAGTTCTAAGAATGATCAAGTTGTATGATGATTTCAAGAAAGAAACCAGCAGCTCACGAAGTCAGCATTCGCGGATTTCTACAGCAAGGTGGTTGGCTCTGGACATTGGGAAGATAAAATACTGATGCTGCAAAGGGAGACAGTAGGAGTAGCATTGGTGTGGTTTTCACAGACTGGACCTTCACAAAGTTTGTCGAGGGGGCTTTACAGCCTAAAGCACTTGAACTTCTTGCTATCCGCACAACCCTTCAAAAAGCAATTGAGATGGACATTACGGCCATTTGCTTGGAGTCCGATTGCTTAATGGCAGTAAACACAATTCGCAGACAACACGTGGAGGACTCAGCAAATGGTCAGCGAGCAGAGGATATTAAAATACTCGTCCAATTTTGCCGAGGCTACGGTTATACATGTTAAGAGAGGATTAAACAGGGTCGCCCGTGCGCTTGCGTCCACGATAGGACAGTTGGAATGGAATAAGGGCAAAGTAGCTTCGTTTTACTCTTTAGTTGATCAAGGTGTAAGAACCTTTATGATTGAATGGAATCTCTCTGATTCTGCTCAAAAAAAGAAAGAAAAACAAAAAAAAGATGACCCTTGTGGCAAAGATAATTATACTAGTAGAGTATTTATTGCTCACTGTGAAGGAAGCCTATCCAAGCTTCATACTTTTCTTGTTTTGTATCTCACGATTTCAGTTTCAAACAGACTATTTATAGGTTGTAAGGATTGTGTGGGGTTTACTTGGCTAGTAAATTCAGCTTGTCATGTATAGGAGAAAGCAGGCATGGAATACTAATGATTTGTCCAGAAACAATTGGTACTTTAGCTTGCTCTTAAATCGACTCTTACCAGCCTATTAGTTGAATTTTGGATTAAAAAAAAAAATCTCATTAAAGTGAATCGAAAATTGTGTTCAATAAAGCGAATCACCATGCTTTTGAGTACTCAGCAAGACGTGGCCTGGAATGCTGACAAGCTTGGCATGACATGGTGTGTGGTGAGGTCTCTTCAATTTGTGGGATTGGCAACAGATGTGAAGCTACCTACTGAGATGCAGAAAAAAAAGAATGGCTTTGCTTGTTAATAATACCCTGAGCCCACTGCACTTCGGTGGCTGAGGGAGTTTCTCTCTTTTTGAGTTTTCTACGAGTTTAGGGGTTTGGGCTTCGACTGAGCGCATATTTTGCAGGACGAAGGATTCCTACGTGGGGCTTCAAATGAAAATGTGCACTCAGAATATTGAAGTGTCCTCAACTCAATACCCCAGCCCAACTGCGACCTCAAAATTTCCCCAAAAAAAAAAAAAAAGGAAGAAGAAAAAACCTACATAGACATAATTAATTCTATATATTTTAGCCTAAATATTATAATGTAATAATTATTTATTATATATTTTTAATCTTTATAAATCATCATAATTAATAATTAAATTAAGAATTATGTACTTAATGATTATATAAAATATATTAAATTGATTGCGTCTATATAATAAAGATAAAAAAATTGCCAAGCCTACTTAAAAATTGAATTCTTAGACAATGAGTTTCTAAGGAGAATCCATGTTAAAGGCATAGGATTTTGCTAAGCCATTTTCCATCGCATGTGATGTCCACCAAATTTTCTGGGTCTCCGCGCATGGCCCTCCAGAATTTTTGGATAAAGTTTTGACACTACATGCCTTTATTGCAAACTGTGTTACATCACTTTGAAGGAAAAATAATAATTTAGTGCACTTTCAGTGAATATGTTCTCCAAAAAATGATTCTTATAGAACCAAAAAAAAAAAGAAGCAATTTCTATGAAAGGGGCTGATTGGACACTTACAAGTTGTTATAGCCACATCACTTGAGGTGATATTTTAGTAGCAATTTGGTATTTTTCTTTTAATATTAATTTGAATTTGAGTTTTCTTATTTTTGTTTTTTTAAAATTCGAAAAATAAATATTAACATATGTTATTAACTTTTAAATTAATTAATATTAAAATCAAAAGAGATTCATTTGATCATAACAACACTCGATGCTCAAATGATAGATTTTTTTTTTTTTTGTTATAAAAGAAGTTGAATAAAGACGGAACATATGATCTCCAACTCTAAATTACAAATATAAAAATTAACCCCTTTTTTTTTTTTTGATAAAAAGGAAAAAGGTTGTTATGGTCCCATTTCCTTTTGATTAATTAAGAGAAGTAGAAGAAGGGAGGCAGGCAATGTTACAATCTCGAGCAACGGGTCCTTCGCCATACCATCAAATCAAATAACATCCTAAATATATCAGAGTACTTATGTTTCTTGATCATTAATTATTAGGGGTCTAGAAGAGCAAAACAATTAGGGAACCCCCCCCCTCTCTTTCTTCCAAACATTTGGAATTTCAAAGCTAAAAAAAAGACGGACGGGGAATTAACAATGATATGAATAGGACAGGGAGACAGAATGTCTCGTTTTCAATGCATGGGGACATTGGCTACCAGTACATGAGCACGGGAGCAACAGAGCATGATTATGAAAGTCTGTAGTATAAAACATTAATTTTGTTTTACATGGGGTGGGTGGGGTGTGCTCGCCTTCAACTCCAAAAGGTGATTTACTAAACAAACCATTTTCCGGTTCATTCCTCGATAATTTGCTTACATCACTCGAAAGCATGCTCTCTCTCTCTCTCTCTCTCTCTCTCTCTCTCTCTCTCATGCACGCTCGCAGATTCAATATACAAATCTTGAAAATTCTTTGCTAGCTCCTCCACGTTGTGAAGAAAATTTAACCATATAGATTTTAAGGATGAGAAATTGAGTTACATGGAAAGACTAAGCAAATGTTCATGGTAAGCAAAACAATATTTATGAAAAGCAAAAAACAAAAAAAAAAAGAAAAAAAAAAAAGTGACTCGTTATATCGCTATAACTATTAATTTCATATTTTCATTTTTTTATGTATAATTATAATTAATAGTAAAAATCATGAATATATTCACACTCACAATAATCAATCTAATATAAACTCACCCCTTAAATGTCTCAAGCTAATCTCATTTATATATAATACAGCGCTAATATTTAATGGAGATAATTAATTTAATTAACAATAAGATTCCGTGACAGCACTGATAATAATGGGAGAAGTTCTGTGTATTGCTTGCTTACGTCAGTTGAAAGCATGCTTTTCAAGTTAAAATTTTGTCGAGGCATGTTGTACCAAAGAGGATTAACATGCTGTGCTGATTGCTTGGGTGTCCAAAACTGTGGTTAATTAATCTTGATATGCCATGCCCATCATGTAGCTAATTGAGTGTTTTTTGTTGCAGGCCTTGTAAGTGCGGCTTCAGCATAAAATATTTAACATTTTTTTGTGGATTCAGATGCAACCTAAAATAGTTTATGGTTGCCCCCTGCCTCCTCCCCCACCTTTTATTTTTTCTTTTCTTCTTTTTTTTTTCCTTTTTTCTTCTGGTTCAACTTTTTGAACCCAGATAGTTTGAAACTTTACTCCTCTTTTTATTCAATTATATATTGCGCGTGTGCTCTTAACACTTTTCTTAAAAAGCACAGATTCTGTTGAATTCTAGCTTATTCATAAAATATTTTATTACTCAACCAAACTAAGTCTAATTGATTTGCACTTCGATTTTTTAACTTTTCGCTAAAAGTTTATTATGTATTTCCATTCTTTTTGCTTGCTGAAACTCCAGGAATTAAGGCGACCCTCTTTGACACTTTTTCATTTTAATAACAATCAGGCTTTTATTCATGAAAATTTTCATTGAAATTAAGAATATTTTATAAATTTTATCTCATATTAGAATAAAAATCCTATTTTATTTATTTATAAGATAATATTTATTTTATACCTTATAAAATAATTTTTTTAAAAAAAAAATCGTTTATATGTAAGTAATTTAATTCTAAACTTGATATAAGAGATTTAATGTCATCTCATGCAATTTTAAGTCGAAATTTTGCACTTACCATATCGTTATTTGTCAAGCTAACCACTTCTTCTTCTTTTTTTCTTACAAAGATACTCAAGTATTCTCCTCTGCTCCCTTTATCTTATTTACTAAAAATTATTAAATTTATCAAGTTCATACTATCTTCGTCATCTCATTTATGAGGTATAATACATCAATAGAAAAATCTATTGTATTTTAAAATGATAGTGGAAATAACTTATTGCATTATAATTGTTTTTTTCTATTATCAAAATTATTCTTTAAAAAATGCATTTATATGCTTTAAATTTTATATCCTTTTGTCTACTTCCTTTTTTTTTTTTTACATTGATTTATAATTTAATTCTGCATTTTGCTAACATTTTCCTGAAAGGAGAATACCCGAATCATGTGAACCACCCCATGTCACAAGACTTAACAGCTTATCAGAATCAAACTTGTCAACTCCTACACATTAACAGCAAAAGGAAAGCCCAAAACTGCAACTCTGCACTGCTATTACATCGCCCGCAGTAAGCAAAAACCAGCTACAAAATCGTCCAACAACTGTCCACGTACCAGCCAACTACTATTTCTCTCTCCCTGTGTTTTGTGGTTTTTTTTCTTTTTTGGTTTTGCCACGCGAAAGAGAGACAATAATAACAAATTAGCAATGACTTGAACAAAATTTTAACCTAATTTTGCATGGCAAATCGTGCACACATAACAATACAGCAATATGTATTTGGCAGATATGCACATTTGCAAATTTATAGACCCCATCTAAAACTAATTGTGTTTATGTCTCATTTGAGTTTTAAATTTTTCTTCTCCATCTACAAAGAAAAATTATAAGTTATTAGATTAGTCCTTAAAACAATAAGCACTCAAATAAAAATAAGTACGAACAGGGATGCTACTTAATTATTAAAATCGTAATAAACCAAATAGAACCACTGCGTAGCTAAGATTGCAAATAAGTCGAACCAAGTTTTATCATGTTTAGATTTAATTCATTTAATAAACGAGTTTTAAAATGAGTTTCAGTATTAATGTCATCTATTAAGTAATCGAATTCAAGCCAAGTCTTTAAATTTTTAATGAATAGCTTGTTTAATATTAACAAAAAAATTAAAACTACAAAAAATTATTATTATAGACAGAATTAAAATAATAGCAAATGTCTACTTCAATAAAACTAATTAATTAAGAATAAATATTTAATTCTAGTGTGTGAATGATTATATGGGTAACATATAATCTTTAAAAATAATCTTAATAAAAATTACTTTTATGACATAATAAAAAATTATTTATTAATTATATAAACAAATTGTTCACAAATCTAAACAATTCAAATTTAAATGAGTCAAATTTGCTCTTATTCAAACTTAACTCTTTTATTAAATGAACTTTGATATGTCATTTATTTATATAAATAAACGAGATCGTACAAATTCTTATTAAGCTAAATTATTTAATTTTTAACAAAAATATTTATTTATTTATATTCTTATAATTAGGTCTATAGTTGGAAAAATAGAGACACACAAATGCCTACAATATATATATCAACTGAAAAATATTGTAAAATTTCCTTATTATAGATACAATATATTTTAATTATTAAAAAAAAAAGAGTTATATGCAATTAAGCACTCTGTGGTTTATCTCTTTTGTGTTTTACTAAAGAGATATGCTTTTTTGTCCAAAATTTTTATATACTTTCACAATTAAATCTTTTCTTTTTTTTTTTTTGCAATTTTATTAGAGTTCTAAACCTTCAAAATTGTTTGCAAATTTGTCCTTCCATTGACAATTTTTGGTCAAGTCATGAGAAAATGTATATTGACCAAATAAAAAACTAAATACAAATAAAAATTATTAAGAAAAAGGCCAAATACATTAGTTTACTTCTCGTCTTCCTCCTCCTTCTCTCCTTCTTCATTAGATGTTAGGGGCACTGGGAGAGGAATTTGTGGATTCTAGATTATCTTTTTCTTTTCTCTAAATTATTTTTTAGATTTTTTATTTGGGATTTTCTTTTTTTATCTTAGAAGCACTCCCCATGCATGTTGGTGTGTTTTTATATATTCAAAATTTACACAAATTTGTTCCTCTATCAATGAAAATTGGTCAAGTCATTGGAAATCTTATATTGGCCGATAGAAAGCATTAAGAGTTTAAGATCCAATTAAAAAAAGTCATAAAGGTTTAAAATAAAAAAAAATGCATATCCTAGTATACCTCCTACGCATTTACATTACACTCTAATCCATAGGGATTTTAATATTGATAATTGGGACCCTTTATCATAATTTGATTAAGTTTAAAACTCCGTTTTAATTATAAAAAATTTACAAATTTCAAATATCATGGGAGAGATTTAATTTTTATTGACCTTCATATGATCATTATAATTTTTTTTTACCCTTTTTAGAATTTATAATGGTTAAGTTTTTTATAAATTCAAATTTTCTAACTCTAATAAAATTTTTTAAAAAATATGAATTCTAAGAGATTCTAGAAAAAAAAAAGTGAAAATATAATGTTGATGTGTTAAAAAGATTGAATTTCATATGATTTAAATTTTATAAAATTTTTTATAATTAGAAAAATCCTTAAAATTAATGAAATTATAATTGAAGGATTCGATTAGTAAAATAAAAAATTACAAGGATTTGTGATATAAATTTAAATTATAAAAGTGATAATAAAAAAAAATAAATGCATTTAAACTCTAAAAAAGATCAATTACAACTTTTCCCTTGGGAAAAGTAAATTTGCATTGACGCGCCCAAGAATGGAAGGCAAAAAGGGATGCACCCCAAAATTTTTTGCGGTGAATATAATAACCTTAGATGCTTGCCAGACGTGTTTCCTCTGTAGAAATTTTTTAGAGTCAATCACTCACTCCCATAGGCCCGCCCCTTCGAAAGGTCATGTCATATATTCACAAAAGGACAAAAGCAAACGACACCCGATTTGCCACGTTCCCACGACTTGTCACTGCCCTGCTAATAGCCTTGTTTACCGGGCTCTTTTTTTTTTTTTTTTTTTTTTTGACCCATCCCTCGAACAATTTTCTCGAGAAAGTGAGAGAAAGTCACAGAAAAAGTGTACGGGAAAGGTGGCCGCGGGGACAGGAGGGTGTGCTTGGCAGAATGTGAGAAAAGGGTAAGACAATTGCCTTTCTTTTAGTAATTCTTTTGTTGTTAATTTTATAATTTTCTCAAAAGTTGGTGACTGACATGTAACCGGCTGCAGGCAGTTGTCGGTGGGAGTGAGGGTTCAACGCCGCATTCGGCCTGCCAAAACAGAGAGCACGCGGGGCAACCGGGGACTGGGACAGCAGGTTAGCAGTCAGCACCTTTCCCTTCAGCCATTTTTGTCTCTTGCAGTTTTGTAGGCTGGTCCTCTTGATGCCCCACATTCATCTCGATCAAAGGGCCCTCCAATTCCTATGCATAACTTGCTCTCCCACCCTCATTTGCTGCGCGTGATGCAACTGCCCCCACTTTCTGCCCAAGAATTCTCTACTTTGGAGACCTCGTTGATGAAAAAACACAACGAAGTTAATTCCATAAATATTTTTTGGAGTCTATTTCATTGTAAAAAGACCTAACGCTTAATTCCATTACAATTCTAATCATCCCTCAATCTGCTACTTGCATAAGAAAATAATCAGAAATAGCTGTGGCTCCTCCTACCATTGCATTAGAAAAAAATTTACAAGATGATTTTTTTTTTTTTTACCTTTTAAATTTGTTATAAAGGATATAATTTTGTTGTAAAAGATACAATTCTAGATTCAATTGGAGGAAGTAAATTTGTTTTGGCATATTCCTTTGAATCCAGAATCAAACATAGGAAGGGGGGGGGTCTCAAGTTGATGAATAAAGACTTGAAACTGCAACAGAATTATAGGTCATGGTTTTATTATGTAAAATGTTTAACAGTTGGGATTTAATACGAAGCAAATCCCAAATGTTGGCAATTTTTTTTTTTTTATATAATTAACCCAAGAAAGATGGAAGGATTAAATGATATCCATTTCCTATCCTTTGGTACGATACATTATGGGTTAATCTATTGTGATACCGCTTGATTAGTGAAAATTAGGTACTCAGTTTTCTTTCTATATTTGTTAAAATTTCTCATCTTTCTTGATATCAAAATGCATATTCATAGGCATGATTTCAAGAAATTTAAACAAAAATATATACATCTGCCCTTGTTTATGCGTTCACATATCAATAATTCTTTCAACTTGTTAATTTCTTAGGTGAGACTAGATATTGTTTTTCCTATATTCTAAACCTAGCTAATTAATTATTTAATGCAATTGAAGTTTATGGAAGAACAAACCTATCAACATAACAATTTTTTCTTTTTATGCCGCTTGCAATCAGTAAATACTTAATACTTTGTTAATTTACCCATTCACGATTTATAATTCACTATTACAATGATCAATAAGCATATTTATAATTCTTATTATTAATCATAATTAAAACGATGTAACATGGTTTTTTTTTTTTTTGGTACACTCGAATTTGTCGTGCGTAATCCGTCACTTTTTGTTTTCTTTTTTCTTTTTGTCTCCCAAAAACATGCATATTGTTCAAGAATTCTTTACCGTAGAATGAGAGGCGTCCAAGCCACCAGAGCTCCCTTAAATAGACGTCACTCCAAGCTTTGGAGTCATTCACACAAAAATCACACGCAAAGCCATAAACCCTTCAAAGAAGAGAGCAGGAACAAAAAAAAAAAAAAAGGGGCTCTACAAGACAACCTATTGTCGGTTACAACTGTTGTTGGGAGTGATCTGTAGTAACTAGCCAAAACGGGTCTGCCACTGTGGATGCTCGGGTTGGATCCGGATCGGTTGTGGGCCGATATGAACCGGTTGCTAGGATTGCTCTTCCACCAGGTGATTACTCTTTTCCACTTTCTTTACTTTGTTTTCATTTGTCTTCTGTTCTCTGCATCCCATCCATCCATGCGTTCAGTAACGACTGTGATTTTGGTTCAGGGAGTGTTGGATGAGCAGTTCTTGCAGCTCCAGCAGCTTCAAGATGAGAGCTCACCAAACTTTGTATCGGAGGTCTTGAACATCTACTTCTATGAGTCAGAGAAGCTCCTGAGGAATCTCAGAGACTTACTGTAATAGACTCTCTCTCTCTCTCTCTCTCTCTAACATACATCATTTCCTCCTCTTGCTTTTTCTCTGTCACGCATGTGCACTATATGTAACTGGAAAATTCCCGGATTGATTTTTTGAGCTCCACATGTACCAAACGTTTTCTGGCATGCCCGGGCAAAAATAGCATTTTAAACTTTGGTTCCCAAGTTTCCAGAAACATTAATTGCTGGTTCATGACTTGATTGATTTTCATGCTGTAGCTACTAGTAGCTACCAATGTGCATTAATGGCACTTGCATCCCTCATCTTCCTCTCTCTCCTTTGATGCTGAAGTATAGATTAACATGTATCTAGTTTTACCCTTTTATATAAAAAATTAATGGTGATTTTGCAAATTACACATGCATGTGTTTTACTCCATGTAAGAAATTCTGTGACTGTGGTACCCTGTGTCTATCTGAATAAATAAAATTGCGATAAATGGACTTTGTTCCGACGATACTAATGTTAAAATTGTCTTCAAGACTGAACTTATGCAATTGGAGTCAACTACTAAAACAAGGTAATTTAGTGGACCAAAATAATGATCTCTAAATCATGGACACAGAAAGAAAACATACTTGAATTTTCCTCCATCATGCATTAAAAGCTGATGAATGTTGGGGACTTAATGGTGATGGCACAGGATGGATAGAGAGCTGGCGGACTACAAGAAAATGGGAATACATTTGAATCAATTTATAGGAAGCAGCTCAAGCATTGGTGCCCAAAGAGTGAGAAATGTTTGCGTTGCCTTTCGAGCCGCTTCTGAGCAGAACAACCGTGCTGGGTAAATTACTAAAAATAAACGCCAACTCTTTCTCTTTATTTGTGCTTCTTCATTTCACTCTACTCAAAAACCCTTTTTCACTCAACTAGAGTCAATCTACAGGGTCAGAGCGAGAGCTCAAAAGGTTTATAAAGCTATGAGAAAAGGCTTAAGGTTCAAATCATTGACTAACATAGAAGAAATTTTAGCTATGGCCCAATATACTTCTCTTCGACAAATTCGTGGCATCAAATTTTGTTTTTTCATTTCTCTTTTCAATTCTTTTGGATTACAAATTATACACACATGAAGCCTTAATATCTTAATATCATTAAAAAAAAAAAGTCCTATCCCATTATCTTAAAATCGTCCCAGAGGATTTAATTTCCATTTACGAAGTACAAAAAAAAAAGTCAAAAAAGAAAATTTGTACCATACGCATTGAATTGAAAACCGATTGTTGTTGCTTACTCTTTATTATTATTATTTTTGGGAAACAAAAAGTCGTTAAAGTTCATTATTTGAACTAAGATGGTGTTTATATAAACTAAACTTTATAAAAATGTTGAAGTACTCATTTTCATTGGAAAAAAACATCTATAATATTCATATTTAGAGGGGGAGTGTAAATGATGTAACAACTAACAAAGGCATTTTGGGTGGCATGTGTGGGATTTTCATCAGGTGCTTGAGAGCTCTAAATCTGCTTGAGCATGAGTACTGCTTCCTGAAGGACAAGTTGCATGAACTGTTCCATGTAAAGTATATTGTCACATACTTTTTCAACACCTTTATACGCTTATCACCTTGTTTTCCATGACTCTGACTCTGTCTTATTTTGTCACTAGATAGAGCAGCAGAGAGTTCTGGCAGCTGGAGCCAGGTACCCCATTGCACATAATAACTGAGGCAAAAACTGTGACTTCTGGGTTTAGATGTGGGTCAATTCTTCTTCCAATGCTGCTTCAAAAAACCAAGCTAGTCTACTAGGACTACTCCTAGTTTTGTCTCTCTTGTAGAGTTTAGTTAATTTTTTATTTTTGGGGTTTGAATTTGCTTGCTCTTATTTGTAGCTTTGAATGCCAAATGAAATGAAATTGCTATATCCCGTTGCAGTTCCAGTTCCGATATCAATGCTTTTCTTCTTTTTGATGTTCCCTCTGGTGTCAGCCTTGGGACAGCTTTATGACTAAGAGGGTAAACCGTGCTCCTTGTGATATGTAACTGTCGACTTTTTTACAGCTACGATGCATTGCAATGGAATCAGTAATAAAATCAGCTACAAGAACTTTTACTGTCTTGATCAGTCAAAACTCACAGCTCATAAATCACTCAATCATGAATTTTTTTTTTTTTGAACAAGACTCAATCCATCCCTAATCTTGTATCCATAGCTAATTATCATAATCAAGAGCTAATCATCTTAATTAAAATGTAACCTAGAAGTAGAAAATTGCAATGTTACTTATAATCGTCCAAAAAAAAAAAAAAGCAATGTTAGTTCTTTAAATTGTATAGAAGATAGCCCAAAACATTACCATCCAATTATAACTTGGTTTGAATGATCTTTGTCGTGACAGAATATTAAATTTCGTCCACCAACCCTTGAACCTTTGACCTTGGAAAAGTGTTAAACCACTTGATCACCAAGACGTAAAGTGCACTTGGTTGCCATAATTTAAACAAATTAAGAACCCTAAATAATTCCCATATGAAATTGACAATTGAGTAAAGCTTTATGGATAGGCACTTTTGTCAACTTTTGGTAGGATAGCAATTCATCCATTGCCAAATAGTCATTTTGCATCGCTTCAAAAGCATATATTATTTTAATGTTTTTGATCAAATGATAAAATCAAAGAGTAATTTCTTTATTTATTATTTATTTTTGGAGTTGCCTTAAGATTAAGGCTGGTGGGGTTTATGATATGTAATGTAGGGATTTAAGTTTTATCTGTAAATTAGTATTACAGGGTCAAGATGGAAGCTGTTTCAAGATGAAAAACAATTCCAAGTAATATCTAGCCCTTCATATACCATAATTGGTATTAATGGTTCTTGGTTGAAAAAGACTTGTGGCCTACAGGATATAAGAGGCTATAAAGTGTTGATGTGTACATTAGTACTTAGCCCATTGCCTTGATGTCTACATCAGATGAGATTTTATTGACAATGAAGAAGATAAATACTACTTTTAGGGCTTACCTTAGAACTATATAATGAAGGGTATTCATAGATTTCTTAACATGCTCTTATTAGTTGAGATAGATGTACACTATGTGTTTTTTGGCAAGTTTGCTAGGACAGTTGAGCATTGCTTTGTAAAGAATATGGAATAAGAGGTTCATATGTTAGGTATGAATGTCTCTTTTTGAGACGTATGTCCCATTGTACTTGAGGGAGGTCTTTTTTGCAAAAATAGGAATGTTGTAGGTGATTTCTCAGATAGTGGCTAAGGAGTTAGGTTGAAGGCTAGCTAGTCACCTACTTAAAGGTGGTTTATTAGATAAGTAAGGATAATTCATATAGGTTTAAGGAGGACTAGCCAATTGCTTGTTAGGAAAGACTTGGTATTATCCTTATCATTTACCTATCTCCTTTCCTTACAGTTTTGGCTTATCAAGGAAGTTAGGACTCATCTACCTCCTTGACAATTTCAAAAACATTTAAACATATCCATCCCATCAATTGTCTCTTAAATGATGCATCTATTAAAGTTTTTAATAGGTAGATTGATTAAGATCCTCTTTGCCATTCAAGATCTTGCTTATTTAAAGTGCAAGTGCTTTATTTTCTTATTTATACTTATTTCCTCTCCATTTTCTATCTTTATTGTTTTTGTAGTTTTATTAATTATCAATTTTCCTATTTTAGTTTTTTGTTCCTTATTCTTGTTCATGATAGATCAAGAAAGAAAAGAAGTACTTTTATTAAAGGATGCTCTTATGAAAATTATTATGCCTAAATGAAAAAAAGGATATAAAGAATAACTCTCTAAGAGATAATGTTTCTCTTTGTGGACTTTTTGACTATAGGGCAGAGTGAGAGAAGAATAATCCTCAACTACTTATCAAGGCCACTTAGATTAGGTGCAAATAAAGAATATCTAGATTTATTGCCTTCCTTAGTCAAACGAGCATGCCATACACTAGTTACACTTTTTTTTATGTGGAACATCTAGTAAAGGGGTTAACCTTGCTTATTTCTATGGTTTTTCAAGAGTTTCTTTAGTTTCATTAAATTACTTTAGGGCAGCTCTATCCCAATAATTGGTTAAATCTAATTTAAGTACAAGAGATAACACTTAAGATTGGGTGCAACTTTATTTATAATGTTCTCCTTTATCTTCATAACTTTAAGAAGGTTGTAGGGAGTCTTAATCCTTAATCTACCTCTTTTTAGGTTGCATAGAAGGTTTAATTAAAAGAGGATCTAAACAAGATAAATTATTATAAAAAACTCATTTATTTTTTAAAAAATAATTCTGTCTTATGCCTTTTTATTTGAAATCATAAAGCATAAGTAAAGGAACATCCACCTATATCTTAATGGGGATTAGGCCATTATCAAACTTATTATAAGTAGGATTTACATTTAAGTGTTACAGAGACTATTTTTAAAGTTGATTTTACTTAGGTCATTTCCTTATATTGTTTAGGCTAACTCTCACCCAAGCCAAAAAAGAGTCCTATCAATGATGATAAGGGAAGAATGAAGAAGAGGAAAAAGGTTACAAGTAAAGATTTTAACTTAAGTATTACTCCCTAAAATTAAGGCTTGATTTATTTACTACATTACAACTTATTTGATCTGACCTTTAAGTTGTAAGAGGATTAGTAAATGCTTTCTAGGGAGGGCACCCTTTTGTGTGATCATACTAACGAGGATAAAAAGTTAGACATCAAAGCTATAAGTGAAAGTTGTTAATTTAAAAGAAAAGTTAAAGCCACGAAAGAAAGTTTATTTATCTAAGTCACTTTAAGGGGTTAATAATTGTTATCTTTCTATTGGTTATGGAGTTGCCCTGCAATTTTTAGGGGGATCGCATTCTTAACAGGTGGCTTGACTTTCATCTTAACATATTTTACGCAAAATTGCTGAACCCCTTATTATTAGGTTTAAGAAATTGATAAAGGTAAATTGTCGAGTTTAAAGGATGAGAACTTTCTTACTATCCCTTAATTGTTTATATGATGTCAATTTTTGTTATAATTAAAGTTGATAATTTTTAACTTACTTATAGGTATGTTTTAACTAGTCAACTTTATTCCTTTGACTTATTCCTCAGGCTTTTATAACCCTCAAATTACCAAGTTTTATTCTTAAAAATGATATTGTATTTTCCTTTATTAATATTTCTATACATTTTTTATACATTCTCTCTCTCTCTCTCTCTCTCTCTTACACTCTTTTTCTTTTTTTTTTTCTTTTTATTACATTTATTGAAAATGCTTTCTAATTGTTAATTTCCTATTAGTAGTTATTGCTTATATATAGAGGCCTTAGTTCCCTTCATTTTCATTCTACTTGAATGATCCATTTGATTTTCAATATTTTATAAGTATGGATTTACCTTTACATTACAAGAATCCTAAATTAAAAGCCTTGATCAAGATCTTAGAAAATATTATAATGTCTAATTAAAAAGTAAGGAACTTTTAGTTTAGATTCTTCATGGCCTTCTTGCTTATGTTAGCTAGTATTGAGCTCCTATAATGTTATAGGGAGAGCTAGATAAATGGATTACTTATTCCTTTTATTCTTTTTTGAAGGATATAGGTGTGGTAACTTATTGTTTGGATGAAGGATCTATTGTCTTCTTGTTGGATATGTTAGCCATAAGGACTTAGAAGTTGGGTTTATTTTTCTAGTATACTAGATATTACAGGAGTTCTTTGTTCTTTTAAGGATGACACTTAGTTAATTAATGCTCGATTCTTAAAACATTTTGATTGGCCTACTAGCTTTAGGTTCTCAATACCAAATTATTATTACTAGGGTTATATTGCTTAATTTATATAAAATAGTAGCTTGTTTATAAGAGGGGGACAAAGGATTTTATGTTATTAAGGGTAGAGAATGTTATGTTGATATGAGTACTTTAAAAAGTGAATTCATTCTTTATGAAGAGTGGATAGAGGTATTGGAAAAGATTATTTTTCTTTATCTAAATTTTATAGGGTTATGACACCTATGTCTATATTAGATATTTATTAACCTAGATAAAGTCTATGTTCCTACCTTAAGCATCACAAAAGAAGGGTATATAAGGGTGCTAACTGGGGTTGGGCTTTTTCTTTAATGGTTCACTAATAAGAGTTGGGAAAATCTTCATACATTCTCAATAACAGCAAACTAAATAAAATGTGGCCTTATTTATAAATAAGATAAAACTTGGGCCATTATTTTCTCTTTATTTGGATTAAGGGAATACAATGGAGCTAGAGAATATAAGTGTTCAATTATGCATATAGAGGACCTAAAAGTGGTAATGGTAAGAAACAAGGTAAGGATAGTTCAAGATGTTGACGAGCATTCTCCATATAGTAAATTTACTTGGTGTTACTTGTGTTAAATATTCTTAAATATTTATTTTATTTTATGCAGGCGTGTCTTTTAACTAAAGTTTTAGCACTTATCCTACCATGGTTGAAAGTGTGAATTCAAGAATGATATCCTGTATGGGCTTAAGTAAAAAGGCTTTTAGCTAAAAGCATTTTGATAATGTTGTTAGGAAGGTGACTTCCATAAGTGCATTTGTGCTAAGTAAGGTTTATTATAGTCTTAAATTAGCAATACTAAACCATTTAGTGGTTAAATTATTGGGGGTGTTACCCCTTTTATTTTCCCAAAAGAGTCACTTATGGCCATAATTCTTCCTATTAAGGAATCACAAATTAATCCCTCAATGTTTAAGACTTTTTCTTAAAAGTGCTCATTTAGTAAATTGGTTCGTATAAGGGAAGAGCTCTTAAGAAGATATGTTGCTTAAGGATTTAAGCATGTCAACCCTTACTATAACTAAGGTTCATAAGGGTAATTAGATAGTAATTATGTCAAACTTTTAGAATCTATTCCTAACTATGATGTGAATATCCTAAGTTTTTGAGAAATTAGATAGTAACTTGAGTTTTATTTACTTGTGATTGCTCTAGAGTTAGGATAGCATGCAATTGATTTTGGAAGATTTTAAAGGTTTAATTTAGTGACTAGAAAAGGTGGAGAGAGATTTTGATTAAATGGAGTCTCTTTGTAAAAAGAGGGATAAGCTTCATAAGACTTATTTATAGCTTAATAACTAAGTTATAAAGTTAACTCTTAAAAAGGGCCAATTAGAGGCATTAGTCTACAACTTAAAGAGAAAGCAAAAAGATACTAAAAAGAAATTAAAAAGCTTACATTCCCTTCACCTAGTTGCAAATACTAAAGTATAAGACTTAGAAGCTACCTTAAAGGGAGAACTTTATGGTTCTATCAACTCGAGCTTGATGTTGTTAAGGAGGCCAAAGCTAAGATTGACTATCTTAAGGCATTTTTGGAAGTTGCTTTTAATAGTGAGAAGCCTTTGGTGAGAAAAGAAGAGATGGGTGATGGCTTTGTTGCCTTTAAAAGACATAACAAGAAAATAGCTATTAAGAACAATTTATGGTATGACCAATGTTACTAAGATATAACCTTGAAGTTTTCCTATTTATAATTAGCCAAGTTAAATTACCTTTATTAGGAGTTTACTTCCTTTGAATAAGCCAATCCTATTAAGGGTCTATAGGATGTTTTACCTTTTATTTTCTCAACTTCTAAGTAGCATAAGCCTTTGTACTTTTTGTTTAGTTAATTTTTTTTTTGTATAACTTTGTATTCTTGTTTTTATATGTTGTACTTATAAGTTTATTAAATAATATTTTTAACTTTTAGAGTACCTTTAAAATTATATATGCAAGTTATTTTGCCTTTATAGGCCTTTATAATTGTAAGATGGGTATACTTACCTCTTAATAATAATTATTACAGGTCATTTAACAGTTGTATGTTTCCTTATAAATATATACCTTATGAGAGCTTTTGCTTTATTCTTTTTTGTCCCTTTTTGAATCATTTTGTTGTGTCACTTATTTTAACGAGTTTCTTAATTTTTACTTTAATAACTTAGCTTAATTATACCCTCCATAAAGGGGTTAAGGTGTTTCTTGACATTATGGTTATTAAAAGTGGTGGTTTTATCTAGTCTTATGTGATAATTGTATTTTAGGAAACATATTAACTTACTTTGTTTGAAGCCTTTGAGTAACTATAATGTGAAGGAATGTTAGTCATTAAGAACATTAGGTTTCTAGCCTTCTCAAGATGGGTTTTTCTTATATCAAGGATAAGCTTGCATAGGTTATTGTGTCATGGGGAAAGTTTCAAGGGAATGTGTCTCACTTCTTAGGTGATCAAGTTCTAGCAATTCCTTGTTAAAGGGAAGGGTGTCATTTCTATTAAAAGGTCAATTAGGCTTAAATGTATCAGAACCTTTATGTGAAGATTGGAAGGTTTGTTTATGGAAGTTATTATGAACATTCATTGATAGTTTACCTTTGATTACTTTGGCCTATCTCTTTACCTTTTAAATTTTTTACCAGTTTTAATCCATCGTCAACTTGATAAATCCAATGCATCTTAAAGTGTGAAGCTTTTGTTGTGGCAATGTTATTATAACTTAAGACTTAGGCATTACTTATATTCAAGCATGGTTACACCTTTTTATATAATAAAGTTCTCTTTTTATGCATTATTGTATGCCAATCTTCATTTAATAAGTAAGGTTTGACTTGATTTGGCCTTATTCTTTAAGGGTTATGACTTCCTAGTTTGGAGTCTCGCATTAATAAACCCTTCATAACTATTGACATTGCTTTTTTTTTTATTGGTGCAATTCTCCTTTTTATGGGTTATCACAATCCTATAAACTTATATGTTAGTTATTTTTATGTAATTACTGCCTTTAATGATAATTATGATGCATGCTTGTATTTATTGATTGACACTTTGTTCCTATATTAGGTAGGGGGTGTCAATTGTTGCTCTATCATGTTCTTTTTCATTATTGATCATTTTCTCTTAGTTTGTATCTCTTTTGAGGCCTTGACTTACAACCTTCTTTAGGATCTTTTAATCATGTTGTTATTATTTTTTAAATGATCCTTATTCCTTTAGTAATTGATTATTATGACTTTTTTCATATTTCTAGTTACTCCCTTTTGAGCCATTAAGGTTGATAGATTTCTTTTTATCTTCGATTGTGTGTATTTATCATTTCTTTTTAGGGAAATGATAAATATACATGACTTTTCTAGGTTATATAATAAGAACTCAGAGAAGTCCATTAGCCAAGGTTCCTCTTAAAGATAATATTAGTGTTTTCTATCTTGTTTTTAAATAGTGAGTTATTATCATTTATGCTTTATTTTGAGGTAACTTTTAATTGTTTAAGTACTAAGGAATTTTTGTTGATTTTGGTTTCTTTTAACTTGATCGATGGCTTTTAGGGCGATAAATAAATGTGTTAGGGTGAATAATACCCTTAAGATCTTGTCATTTTGTTGTTCCAACATTAGGAATATGAAGTGTTTATTTGATTTGTGTTATTAGAGGTAGATTGTTCAAGCTTAGTGATTTTAATTGTCTTTTTTCAATTCTAACTTATTTTTTTATAGAAAAATAGGTTTATTTTTTGTCATTCTTAGTTTGGGCTATTATGTTTTTTATTGCTTTTTCTATAACTTTTATGTATAAATTAAGTAAGACCATTCTAATAGAGGAATTTAGCTTTGTAATTTTGTAATGAACCATTGAACAAATAAAGCTGCACCCTTATTTGTATTGCAAACGAGTGACCAAATAAAGTTACACCTTTGTTTTATTATTGTAAATGGGTGACTTGATAAAGTTACACCCTTGTACCTTTATACAATTAATGAAATATTTCTTTTGATCCATTCATTTCTTAATGCAACATAAAGACTTTATCATCATTACTTTTAGCTTTTGGGTGTATTTGTTTGAAGCATATATTATTTCAATTTTCTTGGAGCATCACTTTTAAGATTTTGTTGTTTAATAAGCTCCAAACAATAATTTCAATGCTTTTTTCTTTTAAGTGCTTGTCTTACCTACTAGGTTTTTTGGGTACCTAAAAACTTAGCCAAGTCTCTCAAGATGCTTAATGCCTTAATTAGGCTATATTTGGTGCTTGGACTTCATGTTAAAATATTTAAAGTGTTAACTAGGTCTTTTAAAGGCACAATGGGTCTTAATCAAGTCTTTTAGGCACCTAATGTTTTAACAAAGTTATTTAGATGTTTAAAGTCTAAGTTGGGTCTTTTAAGTGTTAGATGCCTTGACCAAGTCTTTTCGGTGCTAGGAGTCTAAGTTAGACCTTTTAGATGCTTAATGTCTTCATTGGGTCTATTCGATGTTTGATGCTTTTTGACTAGGTCTTTAGGTACTTAAGGTTTAAATTGAGTTTTATAGGTACCTTATGTCTTTACTAGGTCTTTGGGTACTTAATATCTTAATTAGGTCTTTAGGTGCCCAAAGTCTAAGTTAAATGAAGTTCCCGACTTCACCCTAGGATCTACTAATTTGTGATACTGAGAGGGGGGGTAAATCAGTATCACTACAATTCGCAGATATGTGAACAACTTCAACCTCTTCTTAAAAGCGAACTCTTTCTCAGATTCGGCTAAGGTAGATCTATTACTACCTACTAATCACAATAGTCCCCAAAGTCACCTTTCAGACACCTTGCCTATTAGGTCTTCGTTAGGTTATGGGTTGGCTGATACTTTTGCTGCATTCACACAACTCAATTCAAAACATAGAATGTAAATCAAAGTAAGGACACACGAGATTTACGTGGTTTTGTCAATGTGATGTACATCTATGGTGATAAGAACTCTCCCTCTACCAAGACAATACACTATACTTGAGAATACTAGTTACAATAGATGTCTTAATCTTCTGCTCCTTTCATTATTGCAAATACTAAGCAAGTACAATACAAAGAGTGTCACTTACTGTGTTTACCCTTCTTCTAGCTTGTCTTGCTTCTGTTGAATTGAATGGCTGCTTCACTGCCACTTAGAAGTTCACCACAACGCTCTCTAACCTTTCTTGAAGAAATCTAGAAATACGTTGAGTTTTTTCCGATGCTTCACCGAATTTCTTCTCTACGTTGTCTCACACAACTCCTGCTTTCACCGTCTCACGGTCTCACTCGTCTCCTATTTCACGATCTCATTGTCTCATGGCTCGCCTCACGTTTCTGATTTACCATTCCACGTCTCACGGCCTGCCTCACGTTTCTGGTTTGCACACTTTATTGGTTTCACGACTCACGTACGTTTCTAGTCTGCACACTTACTGGTCACATACCTTGCTGGTTACACACCTCACGTACGTTTCTGGTTTGCCCTTGTCCGTTTCACACCTCTAGGCAGCTTGGTTTGCTCTCCCAATGGTCTCCTCTTCCACGGTTTCTCCTCTTTTCCCTTACGGATGGTGTGCTATCTCCTCTCTTACCAATGGTACGTTTGCCTCTCCTTTTACCGTAAGTCACACAGTTTCCTTCCAGTCGTTGCCTGGTTTCCTTTGCTCTCCAAGGTCTCCCTTGGTTTGTCGTGTGTTCACTCTAGCTGTCTAGCCAATTTACTCTTCCTTGTTGTAGGGTTTTGACTCACCAAGGCCTCATTTGTTGTTGGTGTGTTGTGACCGTGCTTTCCTTATTACTATCCACCTTTGCTTTACTGTCCACCTCTTGACCATTGGTTGTGTTATGTCGTGTAGGGTCGTTTGGACGTTCACCTTATTTAGTCATGTACCCTCTTTCAATCGTTCACTCTTGTTTGCCGTTTGCACTTGTCTTGCCGAGAGTTCACCTTTGGCCGTGTAGGGTTGTTTGGACGTTCACCTTTTTTGGCTGTGTACCCTCCTTCAGCTGGTTACTCTCTATTGTGTTGGCTGAATAAGGTTTTCTTCCAGCCGGTGGTCTCACGCCTCACATCTCACCTGTTCGTTTCTGGTTTTTGTCGAGTAATCTCTATTTAACCGTATATCCCCTGTTTTGCCGAGAGGGATGCCTTGTGTTTTGCCGTGCTTCTCTTTTTTTTACCTTATACCACTTTGGCTGGTTCCTCTGTTTTGTCGTGTTAGTGTTTTGTCGTGCTGGTTTTCTCTCTTTCAACCGTTAGTGTTTTACCATTAGCTGTATTTGGTCGTTCCTTTGTGTTTTTCCGTCCAGCACTTACTTGTGTTTGCCGAATGCTCTCTTATCTTGGATGGTTTCTCTCTAGGTTTTGGCCGACTCCCTTGGTTGAACGGTTTCTCTTGTGTTTGCCAAACTCACTCTTTGTGTTTATGTCGTGTAGGGTTTGGTACTCACTGGTCACTCTAGGTTTGCTGAATGTTCAATTGCCGACCCACACCCCTGGCTTTGTCTTCTAAGGCCTACTCTCTTCCATGAAACTCTAATAGGGCTTACGTGGAGGATTTACTTTCTTGCCCTTACGTGGCAGATTTACTTTCTTGCCCTTCCATGTGGCTTTACTTTCTTGTACACTTAAACCTAGTTGACAATTACAACCTATACAAGGATGTGGGAACAACAATCTCCCCCTTTGTAATTATCAGCAACACTCACAACAAAAGCTATTATGCAGCAATTTCAACTCCCCCTAAATATGCACTCCTTCTTTCTTAACAGCTCCCCATGCACTGTTGCTTTTCTCCCTCATTGCCAACCAATTACAAATCTGAAAAACTCGCAAAGTAGAGATGGAGGATTCACCTAATTTTCAGGCTTGAGGAGGCATTTGCACAGATAAACTCAATCTGTGCTTTTCAAACAGCTTTGTGGACAAAGGTTTAGTTAGAATATCTGAAATTTGATCTTTAGTGCCAACATACTCTAACAGAATTGTACCTTGTTCCACTTGATCTTTGATGAAGTGATACCAGATGTTAATATGCTTGCTCCTTGAATATTGAACTGGATTCTTGCTGAGATCAATAGCACTTTGATTATCACAAAGTACACCCACTGGTAACTTCACTTCAACACCCAAGTCTACCAATTATCTTTGCATCCATATCACCTGAGTACATGCTGCATAAGCAGCCATATACTCAGCCTTAGCTATGCTCAATGCAACACTATTTTGCTTTCTACTTAACCATGCAACACATTTTGAACCTAAGCAGAAGTTGTAGCCACTGGTTGATTTTCTGTCATTTATACTTCCTGCCCAGTCTACATCAGTGTATGCTCGTAGTTTTACAAAATCCATGGCCGGATACCACAAACCCATTTCTAGTGTCCCTTTGAGGTATCTTAGGATTTTTTTCACTGCCAATACATGAGATTCCTTAGGATCAACTTGAAATCTATTGGCTATGCACATAACTTACATAAGATTAAGTCTTGATGCTATAAGGTACAGAAGGCTCCCTATCATCTTCCTGTATTCGGTAGGGCTCATACTCCTTCCCTCCTGATCTTTTGTTAACTTGCAGCCCACTATCATAGGGGTACTAACAGGTTTGCTATCCTCCATGCCAAACTTTTTCAGCATCTCTTTGGCATATTTTGTCTGAGAAATAAAAATACCTTCTTTACACTGTTTTATCTGTAATCCAAGAAAGTAAGTCATTTCTCCAATCAATAACATCTCAAATTCATCACTCATTTTCTGTGCAAAATCTTGGCATAGCTTAGAGTGATCCCCTCCAAAGATGATGTCATCTATATATACTATGGTTATCAACTGGCCTTTCTTTGAGTTGAACACATATAGGTTATGATCAACTGTTCCTCTTTTGAAGTTCAACCTTCTCAAATACGCATCTAGCCTGTTGTACCATGCTCTTGGGGCTTGTTTAAGGCCATACAAGGCTTTCTTCAGCTTGCACACATGTGTCTCATCCTCACTGATTGTACTCCATCAGGTTGTTCAATATACACTTCTTCATTTAGGAGCCCATTTAGAAAAGCTAATTTCACATCCATCTGATAAACTTTATACCTCTTATGTGCTACCAAAGCTAGGAACATTCTAATAGTTTCTAACCTTGCCATTGGTGCAAAAGTTTCATCAACATCTACTCCTTCTATCTGAGTGTAACCTTTACAAACCGTCCTGGCCTTGTTCCTCACCACCTTGCCATCTTCATTGTGTTTATTCCTAAACACCTATTTTGTTCCTATGACATTCTTGTTAGTGGGTCTTGGAACCAGCTCCCATGTATCATTTTTCTCGATTTGATCCAACTCCTTATTGATAGCTTTGACCTAGGCTTTGTCTTGTGTAGCCTCTTCAATAGATTTAGGTTCGACTTGTGAGAGTAAAGCAGTAGCTCCCACAATTCTTCTTCTTGTTGTAACTCCTACTGATGGGTCGCCTATGATCTAATTTCCTTGATAAGCACTGGTCCACGTTTTCTTTATCCTTCTTTCTTGCATAGTCTTAGTTGCAAGAGGATCTCTTTTTTCATCTTCAGACTCACTCTTTTTCGAATCTAAACTTACTTCTTGTTCCTTTTCTTCAGGTTGGTCTGATTCTTCATCTACATTAAAGTCATCTTCTTCATTGTCCTCAGCTTCTCCATTCTGCATTGTTTTCCAGTTCTCATCTATTCTCACATCACTGGACGTGATCACTTTTCCCAGCTTATGCAAGAAAACTCTGTACCCTTTTGTCTTTGCTAAGTATCCCACAAAGATGCCTTCATCAGACCTAGCATTGAATTTTCCCAAGTTTTGCTCCTCGTTCTTCACAAAACATAGGCTGCTAAAGATTCTGAGATACTTGGCTGTTGTCTTCTTCCCACTTCACAGCTCATATGGAGTCTTATCAATATTGGGCCTTAGTAGAACTCTGTTCAGTAGGTGCACGACTGTAAATGTTGCTTCTATCCAAAATCTTGTGTAAAGCTTGGATTCCAACAGTAAAGTGCTTGCCATTTCAATCACAACTCTATTCTTCCTCTCTACCACCTCGTTCTGTTAAGGTGTTCTTGCTGCTGCCATTTGATGGTGAATACTATGCTTCTCAAGGTAATCTTCAAAAGCGTCATTTGTAAATTCAGTACCTTGATCTGACCTCAATACTTTGATCTTCTTTCCATTCTCATTTTCAGCCAATCTTTTGTATCTCTTAAAGCATTTCAAAACTTTTGACTTGTGTTTGAGGTGCATGATGCAGGTCCTTCTAGAATAATCATCAACAAACAAGATGAAGTACCTCTCACCATTCAACCCTTTTGTCCTCATCAGTCCACACAAATTAGTATGCACAATGTCAAGTACTGCTTCAGAACTAAACTCTTTGGTCTTATACTGCTTTCTAACATGTTTTCCTTTAGAGCATGCTGAGTAAACATACTCTTTCTCTCTCTCCTGAGGTCGGGAATGTCTCTAATTGCATAATTAGTGGTCAACTTCCTCATGTTCTTCTGTGATAAGTGTCCCAGCCTCCTATGCTAGAGTTTAGTTTCTTCTTTTTTGGTGAGTAAATAACTACTTGTCTTGTCCTCATCAATCACATATAAATTTCCAACTATTCTCTTTCTGGCTACAACAGTAATGCCTTTTTTACTCTTTACCTGGCAACCTGTTTTTGTAAATATTACCTTATGATCTTCATTGCATAATTGGTTGACAGGTGCTAGATTATATCTGAGTCCTTCAACATGCAGAACATCTTTCAGCTTTCCTTTTCCAATATTTACTAACCCCTGACCACTGATGTTGAGTGAATCATCATTACCAAACTTGACTCTGCCTTCTCTTAACTTGTTTAGCTTTGATAATTTACTCTTATCTCCTGTCATGTGTGAAGTGCATCCACTATCAAGGATCTACTGCTTATCCTTGTAATTAGCCTTTAGTGCAATTTCAGCTATATTAGCTACCTCCCTTTTTACTTTATATTCTTTCCTTTGAACTGACTTGAAGATAGCTTTATTCTTTTTCTCAGTTTTGACTGCACTAATTGTTTTTACTGTGCCATCGAGTGCCTTCTCTTACTCAGGGAGAAATGTCATGCATCTTTTGGCATTATGGTCATCCTGCCTGCACCTTTCACACTGTTCCAAGTCTGCCAATACAGCAAACTTATTCTTTGAAACCACTAGTTTAGGCTTCCGCCAATAATCCTTATCAGTATGTCCTTACTTTTTACAGTATGTACAAGAACTCACGATAGGTGTTCTCTTTTGAATTTTGTATTGTCTCCCCCTGTATGCAACATCGGATCTTCTCAAGTTAAAGATGTATACTAGCCTTCTCCACCAGCATTTACTTGCCCTATGACCCCAAACTCCATAATAAAGACAATAACCTTGAAACTGCCTCTTCTTGGGTCTAATCACAACTTGTTTTCTTCTGTTCATTACTTGTTGTGTAGGCAAAGTTGCTAGCTTTTTTGCTTGTGTGACTTTCATTTCAGTCACCTTCTTCTCCTTCTTCTATTCAGCCGTAGCCTTTTGCTGGCTGATCTTTATTTCTTCATTTTTGTTTGCCACCTTAGGTTGCTTCTTCAACTCCTCTTTATTCTCAACTATCTTCTCCTGAGTCACAACCTTCTCTTTCAACTTCTGTGGCAAAGTCTCATTCTTCTTTTCTCTTGCAGAACTTATTTTTCCTATCATTTCAAACTTCTGCAAGTTCTTTTCACTCCTTTTAAGTTGTTGCTGAAGTCTCTGCAACTCTTTCTCCATTCCTTCAATTTTTGAAGTCCTTGAGCTAAGCTTTATTGTAAGGTCTTCACATATTTTAATCTGTTCTTCAAATCTTCCCTTCAAGTCAATATGTTCAGCCCTTATTTCATCCTTTTGACTTTCAGCTTTCTCAGACTTTGCTTCAACTTGTTTTATGTGAGCCTCCAACCTTTTTATGGTTCTGCCCCTCTTGATGATCTCTTTTGAAGCTGCTTCCAACTCAACTTTAAGATTTGGTTCTTCTTCATCAACCTCCTCTTCCTCTTCAGAAGTTGAACTACCACCTTGAGTTGATGCCATAAAGGCCTGCTTATCTGATGATTCTTTATCTTCTTCCTCATCAGCTTCTTTTATCTGTGGGTTGGCAGTCTTCTTGCTGGACTTCTTTGATTTGAACGATGGTCTTCTCCATTTTGAATTCTGCTCATCATCACCATCCTCATCTTTATCATCAAGTTTCACTTTGCACTAAGAAACAAAGTGTCCAGTCTACCCACAACGATAACATCTCAAGGACAACTGTCCTTTTCCCTTCTTATACCCCTTTTTGAACTTCCTTGTGAAGTATGCCAACACTTCACCTTCACTTTCTTCCTTATCATCATCATCCTCACTGGATGATTCTTCCTCTTCTTTTATCTTCAAGTGTTTCATAGTTTTGAAAGCTGCCTCCTTTGATACCTTTGACGTTGAGGAGCTCTTAGTTGACTTTATTCTCATCTCATATGCAATAAGATTGCACTAGAGATCATGTAGAGACATAGAATTGAGATCTCTACTCTCCTCTATGGCTGCCACCTTTGAGGCAAACTTCTCAAGCAGAATTCTAAGAATTTTCTTCACAATAGATGAGTCCTTCTTGTTCTTCCTATGACTTCTAAGATCGTTTACAATATTAATAACCCTGGTGAAGAACTCTTGGATTGTCTCATTTTTCTGCATTCTGAGAGATTCATATCTCTCCTTGAAAACTTGAAACTTGGCCTCCTTCATTCTGCCATCAACTTCATAGACCTCCTACAATCTGTCCTATATCTCCTTAGCAGATTTGCAGTCCATAACTTTACCATACTCAGCATCTGTCAATGTTGAAATGATGACGTTTGAGGCCTTCCCATTTATCTCAAACTGCCTTAATTCCTCTGCGGTTGGATCTTTACATTCTTCTGGGGCCACAAAACCCTCCTGTACGACTTTCACCATGTTTATGCCCATGGTTGCAAATACCACTTGCATTCTCGTTCTCTACATATAGTAGTTGGTTCCGTTGAAGATTGGAACCTTCTTACTGTAAGTAATGTTGGTGTTGGTATCGGTATCCATTTCTCAGTATACTGAACAAGTTAAAACTTCTGAAAACCTTCAAATTAGTACACCAAGCTGTTAAGCTTCAAACTGGTGAACCTGTGCTCTGATACCAATTAAAGTTCTCAACTTCACCCTAAGATCTACTAGTTTGTGATACTGAGAGGGGGGTAAATCAGTATCACCACAATTCGCAAATATGTGAACAACTTTAACTTCTTCTTAAAAGCGAACTCTTTCTCAAATTCGACTAAGGTAGATCTATTGCTACCTACTAATCATAATAGTCTCCAAAGTCACCTTTCCGACACCTTGCTTATTAGGTCTTTGTTAAGTTATAGGTTGGCTGATACTTTTGCTGCATTCACACAACTCAATTCAAAATACAGAATGTAAATCAAAGTAAGGACACATAAGATTTACGTGGTTTCATCAACGTGACATACATCCACGGTGGTAGGGACTTTTCCTTTACCGAAACAATCCACTATACTTGAGAATACCAATTACAATGGATGTCTTAATCCTCTGCTCCTTTCACTATTGTAAATACTAAGCAAGTACAATACAAAGAGTGTCACTTACTGTGTCTACCCTTCTTCTAACTTGTCTTGCCTCTGTTGAATTGAATGGCTGCTTCACTGCCGCTTAGAAGTTCACCACATCGCTCTCTAACCTCTCTTGAAGAAATCTGGAAATACGTTGAGTTCTTTACGATGCTTCACTGAATTTCTTCTCTACGTTGTCTCACACAACTCCTGCTTTCACTGTCTCACAGTCTCACCCGTCTCCTATTTCACAATCTCACTGTCCCACGGCTCACCTCACGTTTTTGGTTTGGTGTTTCATGTCTCATGCACGTTTCTGTTTACACGCTTTGCTAGTTTCACAACTCATGTACATTTCTGGTTTGCATGCCTTACTGGTCACACGCCTCACGTACGTTTCTGGTTTGCCCTTGTCTGTTTCATACCTCCAAGCAGCTTGGTTTGGTCTCCCGGTGGTCTCCTCTTCCACGATTTCTCCTCTCTTTCCTTATGGACGGTGTGCTGTCTCCTCTCTTACCAATAATGCGTTTGCCTCTCCTTTTATCGTGAGTCACACGGTTTCCTTCCAACCGTTGCCTAGTTTCCCTTGTTGTCCAAGGTCTCCCTTGGTTTACCGTGTGTTCACTCTTGCTGTCCAGCTGGTTTACTCTTCCTTGTTGTAAGGTTTTGACTCACCAAGGTCTCACTTGCCATTGGTGTGTTGTGATCGTGCTCTCCTTATTGCTGTCCACCTTTGCTTTACCATCCACCCCTTTGTCGTTGGTTGTGTTATGCCATGTAGGGTTGTTTGGACATTCACCTTATTTGGTTGTGTACCCTCCTTTAGCTATTCACTCTTGTTTGCCGTTTGCACTTGTCATGCCGAAAGTTCACCTTTGGTCATGTAGGGTTGTTTGGATGTTCACCTTATTTGGCCATGTACCCCCCTTCAGCCAATTGCTCTCTCTTATGATGGCCGAATAGGGTTTTCTTCCAGTCGGTGGTCTCATGCCTCACGCCTCACCTGTCCGTTTCTGGTTTTCTTCCAACCGATGGTCTCACACCTCACATCTCACCTGTTCGTTTCTGGTTTTTACCAAGTAATCTCTATTTGGTCGTATATCCCCTGTTTTGTCGAGAGGGATGCCTTGTGTTTTTCCATGCTCCTCTTCTTTTTGTCGTGTACCACTTTGGCCAGTTCCTCTGTTTTGCTGTGTTACTGTTCTGTCGTGCTGGTTTTCTCTCTTCCAACCGTTGGTGTTTTGCCGTTTGCTGTATTTGGTTGTTCCTTTGTGTTTGCCAAATGCTCTCTTATGTTGGATGGTTTCTCTCTAGGTTTTGGCCAACTCCCTTGGTTGAACAATTTCTCTTGTGTTTACCGAATTCACTCTTTGTGTTTATGCCGTATAGGGTTTGGTGCTGGCCAGTCACTTTAAGTTTGCAGAATGTTCAATTGCCGACCCATACCCCTAGCTTTGTTTTTCAAGGCCTTTATATATTCTCTTCCATGAAACCCTAATAAGACTTACGTGACGGATTTACGTTCTTGCCCTTACACGGTGGATATACTTTCTTGCCCTTCCATGTGGCTTTACTTTCTTGTACACTTAAACCTAGTTGACAACAATTACAATCCATATAAGGCTATGGGAACAATATTAAATCTCTTTTATAAGACTTTATGAAATTTTTATAGCATTTTACACAATTTAATATTTCATTATATACAAAATTTCATAAAAGAATAATGACATATATGAGATAAATAAATTTCTAAACATATTAGCCTAAAATATATATATAAATTGCATAAAAATAAAATTTAAACAATAATTTACATGTTCTTTTTCATGTTAACATCAATTTAAGAAGCTTTTGATGCCAATGTTAAAAACAAAAGTGAGGTACATAATTACCATTTAGGTAATATCATTATATTGAATGGTATCTTATCACAGTTGAATTTTTTACAATGAGAATTAATAAAAAATATATATTTTTTCCCATTTCAAAATGTTAATGATTGACCAAAAATATTTTTTTCTATCACTTTCTGAAAAACATTAAAAACTCATTTTATCAACATAAATATTATAGTTTTTAATAGTTATAACGGGTATTTATACTAAAAAATGAGTCTTAATTTCCTTCAATTTCCCTTTAATGGGTTGAATTAACCCATCATAGATGGCCTGACATAACCTAATATAATCTACACTTTTTATGTGTATTGAGTTTGTTAGAGTCAATAATAATCAAGTCCACATAATAGCTTTCTTTTATTAATTCAAGAATTGTCAACTACAATCATTCTTTCTCTCTTTTTTTTTTTTTTTGGAAAACTAAAATTGGAATTTTGAAATGATCTAATTGTATTATTTGCATAAATTCAATATAAACGATCATTTTTTTTATGAAATTATGTAGTTTCAAAATTAAATTGCTTCATTTAGCAAGTTTTAAAATTGAACCACACAACACTAAGGGAGATTAGAAATATTCTTATGGGTGTACCACACACTTAATTAGAATTTAAATTCTCAAATGCACGTGGACAAACCCCTAGATGATGAATACTCTTCATTAGAAGGTTGACGCATCATCTCAATAAATAATTTATAGTCTATGCCTACAAGAATAATGACTTTATAAGTGCATCATCTTTTTATGTTAAAAAAAAAAAAGTGTCAACCACACATTAAATTAAATTTATTCTTAAGTGAGTTAACTTATGAATTTCTTTTAAAATCCCATTTTATTTTCATAAACCACTATCTCTAGTTAACAAGTGAACTTAACTAAAAGTAAGGAAATTTGAGTTCACACCTTATTAAAGATGAATTGATTTAAATATTATAAAGAAAAAATTTGATACAAAGCATAAGAATTAGACATGTAAAACGAATTGATCGGCCCGTAAGTTGGTTTAGTACGACTTGATATGAGCCGGCCCAAGCAAAGCCCACAAATTAATAAAGTCAGACTGTGTTATGCATATGCATGACTTGTTGTCTAGGCCTAGCTTAGGCCGAGAACTTTTGGTCATTAGCCCGAGAACAATACAAATTTATTCTGAGTTCGGATTTTGGGCATGACACAGTCTATTTTGGGCTTGTTTATATTTTTACTATATTATTGAATATTAATATAATATTTTAAATTTTTGATTATGTAATTAGATTAAAAAAATTATAGCAACAAAAATTTACATGTTAATCTATATAATATAAATATAATTAGATTATTGAAAAAAGAATACGATGCATTATTATGGTCTAAAGATTTAAAAAAAAAAAAGTGACTAATTGAAGTGATTTCAATTAAAATTTGAATTTTATTAATAAAATTTTATATAAAAGTATGTTATTTGCTTTTTTAAATTCAAAAATTTCACTATTTTTTTTTTTTAATAAATCTTTCACAGAAGTTGAATGTTTATTATGTATATTTATTTATTTATAAATATTGAGCAAAGATAACATTTAGGCACAATCAACAATTGAAGTAAAACACAACATGAGCCCACAAGACATGGGTCTGTGGATTATGCCAGGCTCTCTGTTGGTTATATATATACCTTAGCAATGACACAACTCATTTTACATGTTTACTAAAAATGCATGGCAAGTATTATTATTATTATTATTATTATTATTTTAAAATAAGTTGATAAAATATATTACTATCGACTTTAAATTGAAAATACAATCATGGGCTTATAATTTTAATATTTCTCTTGCATTAATTTTACACCATGGACCTGTTTCCAAGGGCAAAATGACAGGGAAGAAAGAAAGAAAGAAAGAAAGAAAGGAAGAAGAGGCTTACTTCACACTCTTCTATTTTTTTTATTTATTTATTCTCTCTCTGTAACCCATCTCCAGCAGAACTTACCTAAGAAAAAGCGAAGCACAGGTTGACCAAAGAACCCGCAAAGCCCCCCCCCCACAAGAGGATATGTCTGCTTTAACCCCTCATAGTGTGGTTACCTCTTGCATCAATTTCCTGCTTCCTATCTTGAACTCGCTGCTGCTGACAACCGGCGAGTAACAACAGCAAGCGGCAAGTAGGAACCACTGTGTAAAAAAAGAGAAAAGCAAAAGAACAGGAGGGTTGAGGAGGCAAGATAAAGGCGAAAGAATAGTGGGTTTTCAATTTGTGAGAGTAAGGACAAGTGGGTTTTGGTTGGTGAAGGTGGATATGGGGTTTGGTTCTGTTTTCTGTTGTGGAAATGTCTTGGATCGGTATCTACCTTGTTACTCAAGCTTTGTTTTCTTTTCAATTTTTTGAGTACTTGATTGGATCGACTGACTTTGTTTATTTACTTGGTGTATGGAATTTTACCATTTTTTTTTCAGTTATTTTGCTTGAGAAGTTGCCATGCTTGTGCTTGTTCTAACAGCAATTGAGAAATTTTCATGGGTTTGAACCTGGGTGACGTTATAGTATTGGGAGTTCTGTCCTGTTTGTTCACTTGAAAGTAATTTTTTTTTTTTTTTGGGTTTATTTTTGATACACTGCTTTATTTTCATTGGGTTGATGCTGGTATAATTTAGAAAACTAGAAGAAAAGTGAAGCATGGTGTAAATTGAGGGTCTTTAGATGGCAAAGTAGAATTTAAGTTGGTTTTCAATTAGACATAGGCTTCTATGTTACAAAAGTGCTGTAGGTTAGGATCCTATTTCTTGGGGATTCAAATGGTTTTGGTCCTTGCATTGTGTAAAATGAAAAGTAAATAGGTTTGGCTTACTTGCTAGTTGCTGGAAACAAACAGATGTTGTTACACAGCATTTTGTTGATGGCTTGTTCAATTGGTGCAGTGTATAAAACCAGTATTTTAATAAACAAAAGATTGATTTACAGTCTATTCTAATATACAGGAAGGAACGAGGAAAGAAGCAGTCTACATGGCGCATTTTCTCCTTAAAAGAATTGCATGCAGCCACAAACAATTTTAATTATGATAACAAGCTGGGAGAGGGAGGATTTGGCAGTGTTTACTGGGGTCAGCTTTGGGATGGATCACAGGTGATATTTCAAATTTCTAACTTGACCAGTTGGCTGAGTACATCAGCTGTTCAGCTCAGCCCCTACATGGGAGGGGCTTTGTTGATCCTTAGTTATTTAATTGATAGAACTCAAAGTCTATCATTTTGATAATCCAGTGTGATTTGTGAACCAGCCAATTTATGTTGTACAAGTACCCACCAAAGTTAGCCAATTGAATCAATAAGATGTAATTGCAGATGTTGATTGCAATGTATGCAATTATTAGTGAATTGGCAACAAATGTTTCCCTTGTAGTTAAGGAATTTGTCAGCAGTGGAGGAACTCTTGGAGAATTTAGTGTAAGTTATAAATATTGTCCCAAGTGCATATGCCATGGTAGACTTCAATTCTGTTGCTTTAGGGACTAGCAGTTTATATGCCTTCGGAAGAGTTGTTCAGATTTACCTTTCTTAGGTTCTTATGCTGTGTATTTGTTCATACATTGTCTGGAAACTTATTTTATGTGCTTAGTTAAGAGAGCACTTTGTAAAGTAACAATAAACTATGCGCAGTTTTTAGGCTTGTTATTATCTAATCATGATATGAAAAATTAAGGTTACTCCATAGTGACTTGGAGATAACAGGTTCAAGTCAAGGAAATAGCCTCCTTGTGAGAACAAGAGCAAGACTTTATACATTTGATCCTTTCCCAAACTCCAAAATGTGAGTTTCACTTATGATATGAAGATTAAATTTTCAGTTGAAGTACTTATACCAATGGCAAGCTAGTATGTTAATAGTCATTGCTTGATAACCAGCTGATATTTACTTTCTAGTGAACGCTGAATTGGATATTCTGTATTCTATGCAACTATTCAAATGTAGGAATGGTATGTCATATGAGAAAAGATGCCTTCTGACTGTTTATCCAAACTTTTTGTGGTAATCACTGAAGATCACAATTCTGAAATAGAAGAGACTTATGCAGATTGCAGTTAAAAGGTTGAAGGCTTGGAGCAACAAAGCAGATATGGAATTTGCTGTTGAAGTTGAGATACTAGCTCGTGTTAGGCACAAGAATTTGCTCAGCCTTCGTGGATATTGTGCTGAAGGGCAAGAACGTCTGATAGTATATGACTACATGCCAAACTTGAGCTTGCTTTCTCATCTTCATGGGCAGCACTCGGCAGAATGTCTTCTTGATTGGAAGAGACGGATGAATATTGCAGTAGGTTCTGCTGAGGGGATTGCGTAAGTAGCAAACTCAACTTTTCTCTTATTTTGTCCTGCTGTCATGCATGCTAATCTCATGATTTGGTTGAACCAGTTATCTTCATCACCATGCAACCCCACATATTATTCACAGAGATATCAAAGCTAGTAATGTGCTGCTAGATTCAGATTTCCAAGCTCAGGTTGCTGATTTTGGATTTGCTAAGCTAATCCCTGAGGGTGCAACTCATGTAACCACTAGAGTTAAAGGTACCCTTGGTTATCTTGCCCCGGAATATGCCATGCTAGGAAAAGCTTCTGAAAGCTGTGATGTCTATAGCTTTGGCATTCTCTTACTAGAACTTGCAAGTGGCAGAAAACCTCTTGAGAAACTTAGTGCAACCACAAAGCGTACAATCACAGATTGGGCTCGACCATTGGCATTTGAAAGGAAGTTCAGTGAACTTGCTGATCAGAGGCTGAATGGGAAGCTCGACGAGGAAGAGCTGAAAAGAGTCATTTATGTTGCTCTTATATGTGCTCACAATCAGCCTGAGAAAAGACCAACAATGCTTGAAGTGGTAGATCTCCTGAAGGGAGAATCTAAGGATAAATTGACTGAAATAGAAAATGAACTGTTCAGGGTCCCTCCAGTTGCTGATTATAACGGAGGAACATCGGTTGCTGAGGATGGCTCAGATTTTATTTCGGAAGAGAAGGATGTGAAGCAGGATGTAAAGGAGATCGCACAAGAAAATACCTGATCGGAACTGTGTGATTGTCAGAAATGGTTGCTGCCAGCAATTGCTAATGTATGATTGCAAATTTTCCAATGGTCATTCTGTTTAAATTATGTTGTATTGATAATCTTTGGCATTTATTTTGGCGATTTGGTTCCTAATTAATCGTATTTGTATACTCGCATTGTATCATGTAACGTTTTCAACTTGACACTGCAATCAATATGGAGGAAAATTCACTTCCAGAACATGTACATTTACACAGCTCAAAGAATACTATTATTGTGCTACAAAATCTTTATGCTGAAAATTACAATTATCATACTTACAACTACAAATGTCCTACAACATCTTCATACCTGATTCCCACGCATGGCTAAGTAAAACAGTGAAGGAACTAATTGGATTTCCTTGGGGGCAGCGGTACCAAAAGGAGAAGCAGTTTCAACTACAAACCAACTCTAATGTCATGACATTTTCGAGAGAATGTATCCTCCTGACCGCCCTCGGCAGTCTCGCGCTCCTCAAGGTTGCTGAACTCCAGGTAATGAGTAGGCCTATGTTCTTCATGGTAATACTCTCGGGGTGTCCCCAGCTTCATCCCATACTTCATGCCTGCTGTATGCTTCACTCGCCCTTGAAGTTGTAATTCCATGAAGACAGTAAAAAAGAAACAGTTAGCAACGCAGTAAATGGCAAAACAAAGAAGCACTTATCATCACATCAAATCGACAGAAAAGGAGACACTGTGCAACAAGGTCTCCAGGCTGCTAAAACTTATGCTTGCCCCTGTAGAATCCAAAGAAGCAGTCACTTAGAAGCATCTGAACCTTCTCGTAATGAGTTGGCAAGTAACCATGAGGATTGCTTCCGGTGTCCTTGTTGAGTCGCCCCCACTCATAACCACTCGGAGTCAGCTTATATGCAGTTAATCAATGAGCAAGGATCCCGGCGTAAAACTGCAAGTCAATACAATTGTTTGTTGTTCTCCAGAATCCGAGCATGTGAGGTAAGATCCTGTAATAATCGTTTGCTCAGGTAAGAAAATCATTAGGAGCCCATAACCACCGCTGAAAATAAAAAGTTGGTTATTACTAGTTTTTGTATATCTGATTAAAAATATTAAAATAATAAAATTTAAAATTTTATGAATAATTAAATTTAATTTAATCTATGTTTTTTTGTTAATTTAGATTTAAAAAATAATTAAATTGAATTGAATTGAATTTAGCATACTTTTTTCTCTTAACTCTTTTTTTTTTGAAGAAAATTATAAGAAATTTTTTCTTATAAAAAAAATAAAAAAGAAAAATGTTAGAGTAGTTTTCCTTTTTATTTTAAAGAAACTTCATTTTTTTTTCTTTTTGAAAAAAGTTTAATTTAAGAGATTTTTTCCTTCTTGTTTTGAGTTTTTTTTTTTTGCTTTAAAAGGGGAATTCTAGAGTATTATTTTTCATTTTTTATTTTTTTCAAAAAATCTTATAATCATAAAGATTTAATTATAATGAAGATAGAATTTTGTAAATAAATAAAATACTTATTTGATTACCATTAAATCTATATTGATTGATTTATATAATATTATTTTAATTGTGATAAAATCTTTATAAGTAGAATATATTTTAATACCCTTAATTTGCAAATTTATGAGAAATTATCACTTATGCAATACTCAAGTTTCAATTACATGTAATTGAACATTATAATTTTTATCATTAAAAAATTACATGTAATATTGAATTTTGCAATTGAAAAATTGGATAGTATTCACAATCTAAGGCCGATCAAAATCTCAAGTACAGCACGTCGGCATAATATAACAATATATGTTGCTCTTCACCGTCAAATGTCCCAAGTAATCAACACAATGCGTAGTACTCCATGGCAGGTTTATCAATCAAAAAGTTGGAGCAAGTAGCTGCTCTAATCTGATTTAACAAATAAGCAAAATCATATCCAAGCTCAAGAAGGGCACAACACAACAGTTCACCTAGGGAAATAGGGATCAATATATAACACGTTCACCTTCAGCAACAAATGTTGCCTCAAATCTTGCACTACTTATTGGGCTTATTCTTGCTAAATCGAAGTTTGAAATCCTGGGTTTATAGAGCTGAAAGTATGTAAAAGTTTACAGCAAGTTTAAACTTCAAGTACGGTGACACAGCGAGAAAGCATAATTAACAACAAAAAATCAATAACGACGATTGAATTCCAAAGAATAAAAGACACAAGCTACCTTAGAGAAAAGTTCTCTCAATTAGGATAAAGTATATGATGTTCTATCTCTCACTAAAAAATCCTAAAATATATATAGTTCATAAAATTTAACTAAAATTACGAAAAAACTCGTTTCATAAAATTTAATTAAAATTACGAAGAAGCCCATCACAGCTTCTTATCATTTTCTCGCTTGTCCATGTACTCCTCGGCTATCTGGTCCACATCATTCTCTCCCACCATAAAAGAACTCGACCCCGAGTTCTCTTCAGGATATAAAGGCGTATCATCTAGATAGAAAAGAGATAAATCAGCTACATTAAATGTCTTGGAGATATTCATATTATCAGGAAGCTTGACAATATAAGCATTGTCGTTGATTTTGCGCACTTCTTCTTAAGGACCATACTTCTTTAGCTGTAATTTGTTATACTTGCCTACAGGAAAGCGTTTCTTCCTCAGGTACACCATCACCTGATCACCAACCTCAAACAGTTTCTCCTTCCTGTGTCTATCAGCAGCCGCCTTGTATTTCGCATTTGCCCTCTCAATTTTCCTTTTTACCTCTTCAATGATAGTTTGGCACTGCTCTGTCATGTTCTTAGCTGCTATGCTAACCTCTACCCCCTTAGGTAACTTCAATAAATTCAGGGCATGTTGTGGCGTTTTGGTGTAGACCACTGAAAAGGGTGATCTCCCAATAGTTCTATAAACATAACTATTATAGGCAAATTCAGTTTAGGCCAATGCTTGATCCCACTGTCTTGGCTTTTCACCACAGATGCTCCTGATCAGATTTCCTAGTGTTCTGTTGGTCACTTCAGTTTGCCCATCAGTTTGTGGATGAGTCGTGCTACTAAAGTTTAACGAAGAATCAAACAGGAACCACAACGTCTTCCAAAAGTGACTAAGAAACTTGCTATCCCTGTCAGAAGTAATGGACCTTGGAACACCATGTAAACGCACCACTTCTTTGAAAAATAACTTAGCAATGGATTGTGCATCTGCAGTTTTTCTATATGGAATAAAATGAGCCATCTTAGAAAACCTGTCAACGACAACAAACATAGAGTCAGCACCTCGTTGGGTACGAGGTAAACCCAAGACAAAATCCATCGACAAGTCTTCCCAGATGTTCTTAGGTACTGGTAATGGAGTGTATAACCCAGTGTTCTGAGATTGCCCTTTGGAAGTTTGACAGATGTAGCATCTATTTACAATCTTACCAACATCCCTTCTCAGTCAAGGCCAGAAATACCTCTCTATCACAGTAGTTAAGGTCTTATCTCGACCCAAATGTCTTGCTAAACCTCCCCCATGAAGGTCTCTAATCAACTTCTCCCTTAAGGAGGACTCAGGAATGCATAATTGATTTCCCTTCATTAAATACCCCTCATGAATATGATAATCATCACAAGGCTCCTTAATAGTACACTTCCTCAAGATCTCCTTGAAATTACCATCATCTTCATACAACTCTTTTATTCTTTCAAAGCCCACAACCTCAGCACTTAAGGTGAATAACAAATCAACCCTTCTACTTAAAGCGTCAGCCACTTTGTTTTGCACACCAGATTTATGCATTAACCTGAAAGGAAACCTCTATAAGAATTGAATCCACCTAGCATACATATCCTTACTTATCCTAGTCTAACCACTCAGATGTTTTAATGCGACACAGTCTGAGTATAGAATGAATTCCTTTCCTACCAAATAGTGTTCCCATACTCTTAGAACTCTCACAACAGCATATAACTCTTTATCATAAGTTGACCAATTCCTCCTGGCCTTACACAACTTTTCACTATAAAACGCTATTGGTCTCTTCTCCTATGATAACACTGCACCAATCCCTACCCCACTAGCATCACAGTCAACCTCGAATAGCTTATCAAAATCAGGTAGTGCCAATACAGAGGCCCTACATAACTTTTCCTTTAAATTCACAAAGCTTGTGTCAGCCTCTTCGCCCCATTAGAATTTCCCTTTCTTCAGACACTTAGTTAATGGATCAGTAATTGTACTGAAATGTCTTATAAATCTCCTATAAAAATTGGTCAATCCTAGGAAACTCCTCAACTCAGTAACAGCTTTAGGAGTAGGTCATTCCCTAATTGCCCTCACCTTTTCCTCATTCATCATGATACCCTTACTACTAACCACAAACTCTAGAAATAACAATCGCCTTAACCTGAAGACACACTTTTTCAAATTAGCAAATAATTTATTCTCCCTCAACACAGCCAAGACACACCTCAAGTGTTTAATATGCTCCTCTTCCGACTTACTAAATACCAGTATATCATTAAAATACATTACTACAAAGCGACCATTAAAGGGTTTTAATACCTGATTCATCATGCGCATAAAAATATTGGGCACATTGCTGAGACCAAATGGCATTACCAGCCACTCATACAACCCCTCTTTGGTTTTGAATGTTGTCTTCCACTCATCCCCAGGCTGAATTATGATTTGATGGTAGCCACTCCTCAAATCAATTTTGGAAAATACCTTAGCCCCGCTCAATTTGTCTAACATGTCATCCAATCGTGGTATAGGGAATTTGTATCTAATGGTGATCTTGTTGATGGCCCTGCTATCAACACACATTCTCTAGCTCTCATCTTTCTTAGGTGTCAATAAAGCTGGTACAGCATAAAGACTCATGCTGTCTCGAACGAACCCTTTGTCCAACAACTCTTGGACCTCCTCTTGCAAGATCTCAGTTTCCTTAGGACTCATCCTATAGTGTGGTAAATTTGGAAGACTTGCTCCAGGTACCAAGTCTATTTGATGTTGGATATCCCTTAGGGATGGTAGTCCTTTAGGTAGGTCATTAAGAACCACATCTCTATACTCCTCTAACACTCCCTTAACCGCTTCAAGGACCTCTTTACTCACATCTTCATCCCCAACTATCATATTCTTGACAATGAATGCATGAGCCACCTTTGACTCTTTCAAATCCTCAACCATCTCCTTTTCTGACTGGGCAATAGTCAAGAAAAAGCGTCCCTCTATCCTACAAGTTCTAGAGCAACCCTCTAACTTCAAAGGTAACAATGTATACTTCACACCCTCCTTTTCTAGCTTATAAACATTTTCTTTACCTGCATGTTGGGCATTCACATCGAACTGCCAAGGTCTCCCGAATAGCAGATGACATGCATCCATGTCAACAATATCACAGAAGATTTCATCTCGATACTTCCCTATAGAAAATGACGCCTTGCACCTCTCCTTCACCTCAATCTTCTCGGCTGCCTTAATCCACCCAATAGTGTATGGGTATGGATGTTTTTCGACAGGTAACTGTAACTACTTAACAACTTCTCTTCCGATGATGTTTTCACAACTCCCACTGTCTACAATCAAGTCAAACACCTTTCCCCCAATCATGCACCTGGTACGGAACAACTGGTATCATTGGGTATTTGCCTCCTGTTTTGGTGTTAACATCATTCACTTAATCACATAAGCTGGCTCCACTTCACCATCCTCCTCTTCATTATATTCATCCTCTCCATCAAGCTCACAACACACCTGTTCTTCATTATCCCTATCTATAATATGAACATTTCTCCTACTAGGACACTCATTAAATCTATGACCAGGCTGATTACAACGATAGCACTTACCCAAGATTGGTTTGGCATACGGGTTATTTTGCTTCTAAACTCCCTTAAACTCCATAGGCCTCTTCCCTGCAGCCCTTTCATCCCTTTTGGCACTATCTTCGCCAAATTTACTCGACACATTTTTATTCTTCTCAACCCCGACCTTACTGACACTAGCAATATAACTCACAAACCCTCTTCTCCCACTTGCATATCTAGTGCTCTACTCCTACAACATTAACTCGGCTCGAAGAACCATATTTTTCGCCTCATTCAAATTTCTCAAGACTGCAACTCCTATTTTATCCTTGATTTGCAACTTCAACCTGTCCATATATTGTGTAACCTGTTGACCCTCACTCTCTCTCAAGTCATTTTGTTCTGCCAACCTCATGAATTCCGCGGTGTACTCATGAACAGATCTTGGCCCTTGATGACATCGTTGATACTGCTGGAACAGTATCTGCTCATAATCTGGAGGTAAGAAATCGCGTTGTAGTAATTGTTTCATACGGAACCACGTTCTCACCGGATGTCTCCCTTCTCTCTGTCTCCTAGTCTGCAGCCTCTCCCACCAAGCAAAAGTTCCACCCTTCAATCTGCAGGCCACCAATTTAACTTGGCGATCTTCTGGTATCTTTATATAGTCAAAGAACCTATCAACGTCTACTAACCAATCTAGGAACTCCTTAATGTTAAAACTACCATTAAAATATAGAATATCAACCTTCAAACGATAATCACCCTCATCTCCTTGATCATACCCATAGTAGTTCCTTTGATACCCTACATCATCACCTCATCTTTGTGGTTGCCTTACTCCATACATAAACTCATCCTCCTCAACAGATTCATCATCTGAGATCTGCGCAATCCTATTAACAGTTCTGGGTTTGTTAATTGGATTAACATAACCATCTCTTCCCCCAGGCCTATTACCGCTAATATTCATCGAGTCAAAGTGCTCAATCAAATCTTTAAAACGTTATTCTAAGCGTTGGATTCTTTGATCTAAAGCATTGAACTCTGCCCTAGGAACCCATTGATCGGCCCCTTGGACTCCTGCATCCTAAATACCGTCAAGAACACGACCGCCATCAACACCTTGATTGACTGACATCTTCGCAGGAAATTGCTTGGCTCTGATACCAATCTGATACAGTGAGAAAGCATAATTAACAACAGGAAATCAATAACAACGATTGAATTCCAAAGAACAAAAGGCACAAGCCGCCTTAGAGAAAAGTTCTCTCAATTATGTTAAAGTATAATACTTTCTATCTCTCACTAAGAAATCCTAAAATATATATAGTTCATAAAATTTAACTAAAATTACAAAAAAAATTCATTTCATAAAATTTAATTAAAATTACAAAGAAGCTCATCGCAACTTCTTATCATTTTTTCACTTGTCCATGTACTCTTTGGCTATCTGGTCTACATCACATGGTAACATTTTTAGTACACATGACTGGGAACTTTACCTGATCAAGCAATATATATATATATACACACACACAAGGTGCTGGAATCTCTGCAAACTGTTTTCTCTAATGCGCGCAGCAATCAGGCCTTGAGCTAATCCTGGTGCAACCTCAACTCATTTTCCCAATGTAAGTGTACCAAAACATCAGTGCCCTGCACAGATATGGAGACAAAATGAACTACAAAACACAAAAATTGCTCAATTCAGAATATATATATATATGTGCGCGCGCGCGCGCGCGCGCGTGTACATGCGTGTGTGTGTGTACCCATGCACGTAAAAAATGACCGCACAGTATGCATAACTAATCTATAGAGCTCATTAGTTTTTACTTCCAAATAGATATCTCTTTAAGCTTCCCATTTGCATAAACTCATACACAACGAATAGTAATTTCCCTTTGCGACCGTACACAAATAGCTTTACAAGGTTAGAATGAAGAAAGAGATCCCAGAAAGCCCACCTAGACTACACAGAAAAAAGAATGACATTTTGTAACCAACAATCACAAAGTAAATTTCTGATATCAGTTACAGAACCTCAGAGTTCAAATTTCAATGTCAGGCATTAAATTTTCAGCAGCATAACTTATCGCCATTGTTCCTAGACAAGAAAATTTTCAAGCTCCTATCTCCTTATGCACTAACAATGAAAATCGACAATGATTCAGATGGGTCTTTCACAAATCCAAGTTAGGGCCCGATCTGCTAATACTATGCATGACTCTCAAAATTCAGGACACCCGTAAACAATTGCTACTAGCTACAAGAAAATTTTTCCATGGTACTCCAACTGGTAGGGACTCATTCAGTCAAGTCTGCTTGAATTAACATTAAAAAGGATGTCTCCGGTGCACAAAGTTCTGACACTATAGGATCTACAGAAACATCATATGTATACAACCTTACTTTACTTGATGTTGTTTCGGCAATTTGTCATATGTATACTGCTAAGTTCTGTTTATGCTGCTCTTAAATTTGTGCTTACTGCAATTAGGTTGATGGTTCTGGTTTTCTTTGGCATACAGAGACAATGGCTTGCTGTTGAAGCAAGCTTTCTTTCTAGTTGTTGACTGAAGGCACAAGGAAGGAAAGAAGCAAAGCAATTTTGGGGCACTAAAACCTTAATTTTCATTAGCTTTGATCCTTATTTTATAAGAGGATTTCAAAATACAAAATTTGAAATTTAAAATTTAAATTAACAATTATTAACTCTTAAGTACATTTTAAATATCATTTCAATTACAAAATATGAATTTTAAAACTTGTATTTCTAGCAAAAAAGTTGATTCCTTAAAGCAAAAGCATTGAAAGCATTGTAACTAACTTAACTAACTTTCAAATTCTAATTTGCTTCTATATTGTGCATCCTTACTTCCAACTTCCTTGATTCTGCAAAAGAAGAGTAACACTAGACTTTCACTCTTTCTTAATGCTTCTATTTTGCAATCTAATGGTAGCCCTTAACTTTTCAAATCTTGATTTTGGTAGGCTTTTGGTTAGAATGTTAACTAGCTGATCTTTAGTGCTGTAATATACAAGCTTAACTTCATCAACTTTTTATGCCTCCTATACAAAATATAAATGAACATTAAAATACTTTGTTCTCTCATGTTACACAAGGTTATTGGAGATGGCTATGGCAAATTAATTGTCACAAAAGATGACAGTTGATTCAGTTTGCTTCAATTTCAAATTTTCAAACATTTTTCTAATCCAAATTGTATGATTTATTACTGAGGCTATTACAATATACTTAGCCTTTTATACTACTATGCTCTGTTTCATAGAGATCCAATTAAAGATATTTAAACCAAGAGAAAACATAAATCCTATTATGCTCTTCATGTTTATAAATGATCTCATCCGATCATTATCAATAAATCCATCCAATTGATTTGCTGCATTTCTTTTGTACATAACTTCCAAATCTGAGGTTCCTTTGATATACCTCATATCCTTTTACCAACCATAAAGTGTGTTTCATATAATTAATGAATAAATCTAGACAACAAGCTCATTGAAAACATGATATTTGATCTGGTGGCATATAAGTACAAAAGATAGCCAATAAGGCTTTTAAATTGAGTCTCATTTGCTTTTAAAGATTCATCTTGCTTTGAGAACTTGTTTCATAATGGCAAGGGTGTATTAGAGCTCTTGCGATTCCATATATTGAACCTTTGCAACAAGTGATTTGCATACTTGGTCTAATGTATCAAGATGTCATGCTAAAATTATTAAATTTCTAGATCTAGAAAATAGCTCATGCTACCTAGGTTTAATATGTCAAACTTGTTTTTTATAGTTCTTTTAAATTGATCTATAAACCTTAATGAGTTTCTAACCACCATTAGGTCATTTACATACATTAAAACATATAAAAAGTGCTCTTTTTCTTTATTAATATAGAAAGTTGCATCATTATAACTTTTATTAAAGCCTACACTAGTTAGATACTTATGAATCTTTGAGTACCAAATCCTAAGAGCTTGCTTTAGTTCGTATAAAATCTTTTTAAAATAGTAAACCTTCTTTTTTTCTCTAAGTTTAACAAAACCTTTAAGTAAATTGACATATAATTACTTTTTAAGCTCATTATATAAAAATGCTGATTTGACATCTAATTTATGCACAAGCTAATTCTTGTAAGTAACCAATGCAAGTAATAACTTTATGGCATTAAACTTAGCCACAAGTGCAAATGTTTTAGTATAATTTACTCCTACCTCTTATATAAAGCCCTTGGCTATAAGCCTAACTTTTAATTTGTTAATGGTGGGATTTAATTTAACTTTAAAGCTTATGTAGTAAATCTCAATTAAAGGTTTGCTACCTTTAATTAAGAAATCATTTATATTATGTTTTATATTACTTGTAACTTGATGTTTTGGCTGAGCATTAATAGATTTTTAATCTTTGATATATTTAATAGCTGAGTTTTACCAATTCCATTTAGCCTCTTCATGAAATATAAGGTTTCTTTTGACATAAATCTTTTATGCAGTAACATCATAGACTTTTTAATTGTTAGGTGTATTAATGTAGCTAATGAATACTGTTACTGAGGCTTTGTGATTTAGTTTTCTCCTTTTTTATTCTACCATATAGATATAGTAAATGTAGCCAAAAATCCTCAAATGATTAAGTTATGGTTTGCTACTGTAGTAAGGTTAGTATGGACTAGAATTTGATAAGGCTTTAAAAGGTTACCTGTTTAATAAGTATACAACTATTGTTGCACCTTTAATCCAAAAAAATCTTTGGCAAATCTTTCTCAACAAAGAGACATCTTGTCATTTCTACAATTGTTTTATTCTTCCTTTCACTCACCTTATTTTATTGGGGTAAGCATAATGCTATAAATTAATACTAGATTCTTGAGGTAATATATATTGATTAAAAGAAGATTGATGTATATTCAAAACCATTATAAGTTTTAATGGTTGAATTACCTTTCTATCCAAGTTTTTTTTACATAATTGGATTATCTTTCTATCTAAACTTTTAATCTCTGGAAAACAACTTCAACATTTAATTATGTTTTTAAAAAATAAATTTAGTAGTATGTTGTGAAGTCATCTATAAATGTGATGTAATACCTATTACTATTCATGAAGCATATTTGCATTGGTTCAATGAATCAATTATAAGGTTTTTTTTTTTTAGTTATGTTACCTTAATTAGAATGAAAAGAAAGCTTAGTTTTTTTTTAACTTAATTGGTAAACATTATAAGATTTGTTAGCTTGATCCAAATTAATTATGCTAGAAGCTAACTTTTTGTTTTTCAATGTTTAAATCCCTGTATAATGGAAGTGACCAAGTAAGGCTAGATGCTGTACTTTATTTGTGTCTAAGTGAAAACGTTTTTCACTCATAAGTATTATAGTTAGTTTAATTTCATTTAAATCATAGATGTCACATAGATGGTCTTTAAACAGCAAAAAAAGTCCATCTTTTATGAGTTGACTTACGCTCAGTATGTTTTAATGGATATAAGGAACAAATAGGACATCAAAAAATACTTTAGTACTTGAGTTTGTATGCACTAAAATCGAACCTTTTATATGGACTTACAGTAGTTGACCACCTTCAATTCTGACTTGGGATTTGAAGGATCTATCAAGGCTATCAAACATTTAAAGGTTTGATGTCATTTGATTAGTACAATCACTGTCAATTAGTCAAATGCTTGGATCAAGATAAAATGTGTACGTAGTCACAACAAATAGCTAATTTACTACAAATTGATCTTAATAAGCTAATTTGGCCTCCTCTTTACCTTGTTATGACTTGGGTTACTATGTTTGCTACTTCCCTTTATGTCAACAGATTTTCTTAAAATGCCCTCTTTTATTGCAAACTTTACAAATAAGGTTAAACCTCTTCTAACAGTATTCAAACAAATAATTCGTCTTTTTGCAATGCTCATAAAAAACATACTTCCTTCCGCTTGCAAATTTACTAGATTCACTCATGTTGCACTACTTTCTTTTAGTATGAGTTTTCTACTATTGAGTAGCTTGTAAAATACCCTTAATTATATCCTTTTGTCTCATAAGCTTTGTTTGCTCTTGAGCTTGAAATGCACTGATCAACTCACCTAAAGAAATGACATTAAAATCCTTGGAGTTTTTTATCAAAGAGATTTTAGATTCAAATCTCATTAGAATACTTACAAAGACTTTTTGACCTATGTTTTTGTTAGGAAAATCCTTTCCCAACATCCTAATTTGATTGACTACTTTCAGCAACTTTTCACTATAATTTTTCATAATTTTTTTATTCTTCATTCTTAAAAACTGAAATTCTTTCCTAAGATTGAGAAGTTGCATAGTCTTGGTTTTAAAGCTACCACCATATTCCTCTCTTAGTCTATTCCAAGTTTCTTTTGCTATGTCATATGTCATCATTCTATTAAAAATAGTCTCTGTGACTACCGTGTGAATGTAAGTCACAGTTTTATATTCCTTAGGTGATCACTGTAATACTTTAGTTAAGTTACAATAGGATTTGTTAACAAAGAAAAAGTTTTGTACTTTTTTCTGTCACCTTTTAAAAATTAAGAGTTCTTAAATAAATTTTCATTATAACAATTCACTAAATATAGTTTTTACCTATAAACTTTAAAGGCAGATGTAGGTAAGTTAGATAAAACTATGTAAAATCTATGATAATTAGGTCTTTGGTATTTACAATTTATCACTAAGTGTTTAAACTCCCATTGCTCACAAAAATTAGGTAACTTAAGGATCTTTATACTCTGATATTATTGTTAAGTTTTGTTTATGATGCTCTTAAGTTTGTGCTTGTTATAATTAGGTTGATGGTTTTTATTTTTTTTAGTATACGGAGACAATAACTTACTATTGAAGCAAGCTTTCCAGTTGTTAAGTGAAGGCATGATTAAGGAAAGGAGTAAAGCAATTTTGGGATACCCAAACCTTAATTTTCATTAACTTTAATTCTCATTTTATAGGAGAATTTGAAAATATAAAATATAAAATTTAAATTAATAATGATTAAGACTCAAATACATTTTAAACATTATTTGAATTTCAAAATATAAATTTTAAGATTTAAATTTTTGACAAAAAAAGATTAATTCCTTGAAGTAAGAAAGTGTTGTAATTAACTTAATTAACTTTTAAGTTCTGATGCGCTCCTATCGTTTGCATCCTTACTTCCAGCTTCCTTGGTTCTGCAAAAGAGGAACAGGACTGGACGTTCATATACAACCTCACTTGATGTTGTTTCGGCAACTCGAATGATTGACCTTTAGGTCATAAAGTTCTGACACTATAGGATCTGCAGAAACATCATGTGCATACAAGCTAATGTGATGTTGTTCCGGTAATTCGAATCATTGACCTTTAGGTAATAAGAAAGTGACCTTACCATTGCATCAAGCCAGAGAGGAAAGGATGTGCGACGACACATAATTATTGTTGTTGAGCGTATGTATTCATGCAATCGAGAGACGGTTCTGCCAGAGGGAAAGTGATGAGCTTCCTCACTACTCCCACGGGGTCAGGAAGGAAGCGCGACAACCCAAAGTGGGGAAGAAAAAATTTCTTTGAACTCTGGATGCCAGTAGCAAATGAAATCTGTCACAGGATGAAGGCATTGTGTCCACAGGAGACTTACGAATAAGATGTTGCGCACATGAACAGAAGATATGTCGGTATACCAAGAAACAGTTTAAACACAAGTACGAAACAAGTAGTTGATATTTATTTTAAGAGCACGTCTAGGCCGGCATGCAATCAAGAATAGTACTTTTTTTTTTTTTTTTCTTTGGGGGGGAGCTTGGTTCTCGGCGCAAGCCTCCTCCTTATGGAGAGCATTTCAACGAGGAGTATCTTTGGCCGCATTTATTCTTCCTCTCTGGGTTCACTCTATCTAATTTTCGCATTATGAGAGATTTTAGGATATATAAAGGTGAATACTGTATATCTCCGTGCACGTTGGTATAGAATGCCGAGAATTTTTAGTTTTACGGATTCTTTTAAGAATATCGATATGCAAATAAATTTAGTACAGAAGAATGTAACAGGTACACCAACCAACATGTTACCTTTTAAGAAGAAATTAATAATTTCGTCACAAATAGTCCTTCTACCATGAAGCATTAAAGTTGACAACATCTGGCCGTAAAATCTTTTTGACCGCTCGATGGGCCTCTAAGATCTCTTCTTCTCTGCAAGCGTATCAATCAAAATAGTACGAGTAACTGCGTTTTGCAAGATATTCCTCTCAACCATGTCCATTTCGTCGAGTAGTCTGGTAACTTCCTGTCATTGGTCCAAATTACAAGCCCCCGTGAATTAACAGAGTTGTAAGTAATGGCATTGGGGGAGATGCCGCCTTTATCCAACATTTTGGTTAGAAGCACACCCTCGCAATTGTGTGGCATATAGGTTACAGCATCTGGCTGGACTTTTACTTTACCACCACCTTCATCTGGCTGATTCAACACCCGCCGCAGGAGCCGAGCTACTGTCGCCGCCAACTTATACACAGGTAAATGGTAAGTAAATTAAAATCCGATTATTGACATTCCCTTTTCCAAACATCACATCAAAAAGCCTCACAGCTTGAGAAGATGTCTCAACATTTTGAGAAACAACAGACAACCACCCGTAGGGCCAAATTTATATTTTGTCCATCGAATACTTTGATGAGAATTCGAAATCACATAATATAAATGAAAATCTTCTAACCACTCATTTAGACTACACAAGCGGTGGTAACTTTTCCCTTTTATACCACGAGAAATATATATTTGATAAATTATTTTCCAACAACTCTAAATTTTTATACTTTTTAACTATTCCCATCGAATTTAAATTTATCTATTTCGTACATGCCTCTAACAATTCTTTTATTAAAATTTGGTTAGTATTTCATGCATTTGGTTTAATATATTAGAATTTTAATTCTAATTTTTCTAAGAAAGTAATTCCTAATAATAATAATAATAATAATAATAATAATAATAATAATAATCGACATTTGTTATAATAATAGATTCAAACTACGAGCTGTGTTTCTAGACAGTATTTATTATTGGTATTTTTATTGACCTTTTTTTTTTTAATCATTAAAAAAAGTGTATCTCACCTTCTTTATATCTGATTTTGATATTAATAAGTCTAAAAACATATGCTTTTGATATAAATATGAAAATTTGTCTCTCCTAAAAAGAAAAAATTTGCCCCACTGACAAAGATTTCTAGAGCCCACCCTCGGAACCAAACCTGCTCCAATCCAGTCTGTCCCAAGGTGCACGTGGCTGCATGTTCTGCGATTCCAGGGCACAACCCCTCCAACAGTGAACAATTAACAGTTCGAGAACAACACCCGCAACCAAAGTCACATCAAATAACTGCTTCAATTGCAACCGCTGAAATGTTTCGTCGCCCCCAACCTATTAGATCCATCAACTTGCTGTTATAAATGCGTGTGACCAGTAAATAACCAGGACGAGAATAATGCGACAAACTAAGGTGTGTTGGGACTCAATTTGAGACCTACAAAGCATGAAACATTGAACAGGACAAAGGACATGCTGAGTGTAAAAATGGTATGCTGAGGTGTGTTGGGATCTCAAACCCTGATAGCATAGCAGCGGCAAGACCCGTCGCAGCTTGAAAAGGCAAGTTAACTGGAAAGAAAGGATTAATCACCTGTTGCAGGACGAAAGCTCTCTGTCCCTATGAGGTTTGCAAATGAGATGTGGCCCGCGTGAACAGATGAACTTGGTTATAAGTTACCAGGCAATTCTACAAGATAATCATCGGATCCAAGGGTCGGAGATATGTCTGCATGATATTTACGAGTAAAAAGCCATTTCCGTTTAAAGCATTGTCATCATAAGTAGAGCTATATAAATGATGTGCATCATTGCATCTGAATTAGTCTCGTAAACCAAAGATTTTGAGCATTGCTTACAAGCACAATCACAAAATAAACCTAACGGCCCCCATAGCCATGAGTTGAAATCTCGTTCACTTCATTACCTATATTCACTGGGCCTCTCCTTGGAGGTGGGTGTCCATCAACGTTGGCGTACTGGTACGCATTCTCTTTATTATTCTGATGCCGAGAAAGGCAGAGTCCCAAAGTAGAAGAAAATTTTATCTGTTAACGGACCATCGGCAACAGAAAGTACATTGGCGAAAAAATATTATTTGTCCCAAATAAGTAGAAACCATTTTTGAAACTCGAAAAGGGTGAAAAAGATCGATCCAGCTTTAAAAAGCATAAAATGTCTAAAAAGTGAGTGGCTTTTGGTCAGTGATCTGCTGCAGATGGGTAGAAGCACTCGTAGGGGCTAGAACAGAGTCTAATTCCACTTAAAGTGTCATACTGCTACAGTATAAGGATACACCGAGGTGCGATCAAGAACAAAGCAAAACAGCCAGCCAAGATAATGATTTGCAACAGAGCTGCAATTAATACTTTAAAAAGGAGAATGGATAGGTAATCCGAATCCCATTAAAATGAACAGTTCAATTTAGAATGAAGAGCTTAATGATTAAACAATAACAGGGTAAAAAGGTCAGTAAAGGAGATTTGGCATACCACTCATACCAAGAAAGAATCAACCACACCTACAAACCAAGTAATTGAACTCTACTTTATGAGCACCACTATGCGGGTGCCTGGCTCGTAGATGCAGTAGGCACTGAACCAATTTCATTACTAATGTATCATTAAATCAGTTGAATATATCCAAAGTGCGAAACACAAGATTTTTCCACGCAATCTTTATGGTTTTTGTCCATCTGCTGTACACAAATACTCATAAGGGATGAACATAAACACATCATTGTACAAATAGATCTTGAAACTGCAAAACTATGGACAACAGTGCTTTTTTACAGTATGATAGAAATGTTCATAGCAGTTAATACATCTAGAATGTACGGTCCAACAGGAGTTGGTTTTGTTTTTCGTGCTACCTCTCTAAGAACTTGCTTAAAACTGTCCTCCTCAAAGGACTTTCCTCTTCCTCCTCGTCTTTGTCAGAATTTACATTCTTATGCAGCACATATCGGATTACCGAGTTAACCTGCATCCTCAATCTTGCATTGTCAATGAAAATGTCGGTAAGCATCTTCCCTAACCCATTGTTACTTCCATTAATGTCATTCATATTGTAAGTTTCATCGGATCTCACATCTGAACTCTGTATATCTTGTGCTAGAAGTTGAGCCTGTTTAGGTTCATAAAACATATATAAGCAAGTAACAAATGTATGCCAATATCCAATAAACCCCTGAAAATAGATGCAGCAATGTATTAGAAAAAGAATTTTCTGACTGCCATCCTATCACATCAAAATGTGGGGGCTGGCTGAACTAATGCACATCAATTGCTTCTCAATTTCCTGGAAGCTGGAACTTTAACAGTAAAATTTATTACAGTAAGATTTAGGGGAAATTTAACACATAAATCCCTTCACAGGATAGATCCACCGATGCATGCAGCGTATAAATTGGGATTTGACAAAGAAAAAGAGACAACTCACAAATGCAACTGAAAAGATGGTAATAAGTTACCTCTGCAAGAAGGAGACCAATTCGATTATCAGAAGTTGTCAAGAGATCTATGGCATCAGAAGGTGATGAAGTTTCCACAATCAATTTATCTTCCTCTTCAACAAGGAAGCTAACACTACATTCTTGAAGCCTATCGTGAAGAATTTCACACTCATGCAGCAACTTTGAATTGGCAGCAGTTACATGCTCCATTCTTTGCTTTTCTTTCTGTAGAAAATGCTGAAAATGGACACAAACAGCATAAAATTCATAGGTTTTTGTTCTTAAAAAAAAAAAAGGAAGAGATCAAAATCAACTAAAGTTCTCCAAAATATTGAATGGAAGATGTCATCAACTAAAAACCACTAAAAACTGCATGAAATTCCTAGTTTTTATTTTTTTTTGTCATTTGTTCTTAGTGTTGTGTGACTACAAAATTCCCACTAATTTAAATGCTAAATTCTATCCAGCAATGATTAGGCCAATGATGTTTTATAATAGTGAGTGTTAGGCTGTCAAGAGAATATGTCCCAAAAATGAAAGTAGAATACATGAGAATGCTTAGATGCATTTGTGGTCACTTCAGGCAAAAACTAAATAATAGATATTTGTAACAAAGTAGATGTAGTACTAATTGGAGATAAAGTTCAAGTAACTACATTTGCGTTGGTTTGGATATGTCTATCACAGGCCTAAAAATGCTCCGGTTAAGAGGACCCACCATAATCAGGTTGGTGGTAAGAGGAAATGAGAATGAAATGGTGATAAAAGATTATGTACCCAATTCTAATTAAATATGGGATCATGACTTTGTTGTTGTCATTGCTCTTGGTGTTTCAAGTTTTTGTCCTTTAATTTATATTAGTTTTAGTTTATCACTTTAAATCTTTTTTATTTTACTCCTTAATTATATTTTTTTTCTTTTATCCTTTGTTCTTTCTCACAAATAACTCTTGCGTATGAATCCAAACATACTTAAAAGATTAACTCTTACACCTTTAAATACCCAATTTCTAGCCTTCCAACAAATGCACATTAGATTAATGATTTAACATTCATGCATAGCCAGAGTAGCTATTAATGAACAGCTATTCTGCAATATCTAGAAAAAGCAAAATAAAATATCAAATATGAAAAAATTCCACTTTCAATATTCATGAAAAACAAAGAGATAAACCCTTTATTTATTATTTATTTATTCTGTCACAATCCATTGTTCCAGAAACAATCGATACGCCAAAATCCTTGGAGCAGTTCTTGTAGAATCAATAAAACAAATCATGTATGTTAAATCATGCAACCGACCCCTATTAATGTGGGATTAAGGCATTTTTATTGTTGTCGTCTCTCTAAATCTTAGTTGATTGACTCCAGCAATAAAACAATTCTAAGTGTCTATCAATGTTCATTTGCAGAGTTGCCACATTAGCTTTCTTCATAATGCACAAATTTGGTACCCATCGGCTGAAACAATGTAAGTCGTCAGAGTGAACCTTTCAACTTTGAGTCACCTATTTATTAAAAAAAAAAAATCATGAAAGAAGAGATTACCTCTACTTCTAATTTTTCTTTCATCATGCGACCAAGATCTTGTTTCAGTTCTGACTGCGAACTTCGAAGAGATTTAACTTCTTTAACAAGTAGCTTAACATCTGCTTTTGACTTCAGCTCCAACTCTTCATGATCTCTACGCAAGGTTGCCAGCTCTTCTCTAGCAAGATCCAACTGATGCAACAGCTTTTCATTCTCCTGCATGAGTGAAGCTCTGGCAGACTCTGTACGTGCCTTTTCATCCTGGAACATTCTTGCACATCACCCACTAATACTAGCTGTCTGACAAAATGGAAATGTACAAATGCTATATATAAGAAGTAGACCTGTTCATGATTCAATTTCAACTCCATCTCCAAACACTTTCTCTGGAGGTCTCCCACATCCCACTGCATTTGCGTAAATCTTTCCCTTTCAGTCATAACAGCTTGCTGCATGTTGTCTTTACAATTGGTCCTAGTAGTCTCAAGATCCACTTCTAAATCTTTTACCTGCAACAAAAGGTCGTCCCAAATAAAGTTTGATTCTTACATTATGACAGCTTGAGCATAGTGTCACGGAGTTAGGCTTTTGGCCTTGGCCCGAATTTGCACCTTAAGGATATGTGAATGGGCCAGATCAACATATCCTTGTGACAATAGGCACTTCTAAAACTGTCATGTAGTAATTTCTAATTGGCATATATGCTTGAGGACTTGGTACACTGACATAGAACAATATACCAGATAAGATAAGACTGAAGGAAGGGTAGGCATCTAGTAAAGAGTTCATACCTTCGTTGTCAAGAATTGTCTCACAGCAATTTCCTGGTTTAATCTTGCTATAAGATCCTCCATGTCTGTTTTTGCTGTGTTTAGTCTCTGCTGGATGGTATTGAGAACCCTGTTCAATTTATGACGCTGCTCCACCGGAAGAGCAATGAGTAAGTCTTTTGGAAAATGTAAATCTGAGCTTAAAGCAACATCGCTCCTAGGAGTTTGAGCATCTTCAGAAAGATCAAAGGAATCATCACCAAATAATTCATTCATCCCCAAATTTGACACTTCACTAGCTCTTACAGAAGATAGGTCACTCCCAACATTATCTGTTGACAGTGTTCGGACATGACCATCCAACCTTTGAAACTTCAGTTCAGGCAATGATTTTGTTCCATCAACAATAAAATCTTGTTCTTTAGGCATAGTCTTGGCAAATTTACCCTTGCCTGTAACACCTTTTTCTCTTCCAGCAAGCATTTTCCGCCATGAAAACCTATCTAGATTTCCTAAAATATTCTTTGGGTTTAATTTGTCATCTTTAGCAATTGTTTCCATGAGATCATTTATGTTTAGCTCGGATGTTGATGCATTCATGCCAAGATCAAGACTGCAATTTCTTTCATGCCTTGGACTTCCAAGCTCTGATATCTCATCCTGAGAATCATCAAGATGACCAGATGCAATTGACAAACTACCAGCAAGCACAGAAATATCAGAGTTGGTGTGGACCAGAAGTGATGAGACCAGGCCACTAGAATAATTTGCATACGAGTTTTCCTGATTCATGTCATCGAAAGCTGAAAGTGAAAAAAATGTCGCGTTAATTTGGAAAGCCATTATCAATTTTATGTCATCCTCTAGTTTTTACACAATGATTGTCTCCTAGTGATCGTTCAAAGTTAAACATACAAAAATAATGAAATCTTAGAAGCACCTACATAACCTCGCAGCAGCTTCCAGATCAAGAAAAGTAGCCACCTGAGCACTTCTTGATATGTTAATGTCTGATAACAGCTTTTCTATCCAATCCTCCAAAGAGCATCTTCGCTGCAGTATACTAACTACAGGTTACTTACAAGCAACATCTAACTTTTGGTCATATAACCTAAAGAAAGAATGACACAAAGTAAATAAATAGAACTGCCAAAACAGGAAAAGGAACAGCTTGAAGTAGGATAGCAAGCATGAAGTTAGATAATATATTAAGGTGAAATTAGTCAGTTTTGGGTCCTGTTTTAGTTATTGATGGCATGCTACGAAACACCAACAAGGCATGGGCTGGCAGAAGGTAAGAGGAGCATGGAAAAGTACACAAAATGCAAAAGGAAACAAGAAAAGAAACCTAAACAAAAGGAATACAAAGCTTTAGCTGTGATGGAGAAGGAAATCTTTCTGACAAGAGAATGCAAGATCTAAAAGCACCAGCTTATGCATGCCATGATTGTCAGCCACATCAAAGATTAAGAAGCCACTTTCCAAGCATGCTCTGATTACCAACATGTTAATTCTGAAGCCAACCAAGACGGGCAAGACTTCACTAGAAAAAAACCAGAAAACTAGAAAGAAAATCTTTTTCTTATATATGCTTCAAGCTAAGTTTCTTATTCACGAAGTCCTCATCCAAGTCAAGTAATCCACACAGTTTAAAAATACAATGCATTGAAACACAGTGATTCTGCAAACTCAAAACAAGATATCCCAACTCCTTAACATTTGCATTTATTTGGGCATGTTCAACGTAAACCTACAAATGCTCCAACTAAGAGGGGTGACCAAATTCAGTTGGGTGTCAGTGGAGGAGAGAAAAAATTAGGTTGACTTGGAAATCTTTAGCTAAGAAGGATTCAAAATAATTAGTTCATAACCTGAACTCAATTCAGAATATAACAAAATTAAGGCTCTGTTTGGGATTCCCCTAAACTTATTCATAATAGAATAATGAGAAAAGATTCATGTAGCTGGCTCCAATTAAAATTGGGATTAAGGCTCTGTTGTTGTTGTTGCTGCTGTTGTTTTTCACAATCCCAACTCCTATTCTCACAGCATCCAATAAATTATTCTATATATGACTTCCAGAGCATTTCATCCTCACAGACTAAAAGACCTGTATACCCTGAAGCCTGTCAAAGAGGCTAACATTTGACCTAGACCCACTCTCATCTCATTTGAGAAACCTAAGTAGTTGTCATCGTGTCCCTTTTTTACCCACAAAAGATAATTATCCAGCTATCAAAACTGCAAAAATACCCATTTTAATTATGCCATCTTCCTAAAAATAAAGTATATAATTCCTATGAGAAAATGTGCAGTCAAAAAAAGTGTGATTAGATTTATCAATTGGATATCAATTCCATAAAAGTCCAGTACATTCTGTTAACTCTCAACCTAAAGTCTTTAGAGCTCTATTGTTTTTCTGTTCACCCATATTCTAGACACATATCATAATGAGTGATCACTATTGGTATTTGCAAAAGTATGGTATGGCCTGATAGACCATACAAGCCTCACCATCTGCTAGTTCAGGTATTATAATTTTATGCTAAAACATAACAGCCACAATTTTAATTATTAACTCCAGGAACAGAAGTGTGCATGCATTTGTGTCTCTTTATATGCTTGCTCACATGCTTGTTCTTTTCACTTCAACTCTTTTCGTCTGCTTTTCACCATTTTTATGGGACTGTGCAGCAAAAATATGCAGGCTTAGAAGACCTGCAGAAGCTCACATAAACTCTCTTTTTATACAAAAGCTAAACTTTTTTTCTCTTTTATCAACATATTAAGGACCTGTTAGACAGTCCAGAAAACCTATTGCAGCTTTGAATGTAAAAAAAGAAGAACAATGAAGAAAGCTAGTTTCAGATTTACAAGCAATGGAATATATTCAAAAAGTTATGACTTATTGTAGGTTCTTACAGAATCAAGATCAAAATCAATAGAATGCAATAAAATATTAGAAGAAAAGGAACAGGACCTACCTCTTCCAGCAGTGCCCTGTGTTTTGTTCTCAAAATCCTCTTTGGAGGAGCTCGAGGCAGGGTTTTATTTGGAAATGCCTTTCTAAGCTACAAAAGGTAGTCAAAATGACAATTTACTGAAATTTCATGGCCCTAACCAAATGATATCAGAAATCATTCATTTGAAGCTTCAATTGCAGTTAATTCAACCCTTAGAAAAGAAAAGAGAATTTTTCATTTCACTCACTTCAGAATGTAGCTCTAAGAAATCACTAAATCTGCGCAATATCCCTCTGGTCGTGGTGCTCCTTTCTGGTGACTGTACACCAACTTGAACTCGGTAAAACTGTACTCAAAAAATTTAAAAACAAAACATTACTATAATAGGATTAACTTCATCAAAAGTTTGACAAAAATAAGTTAGTATTCAAGATAAGTACAAAGTAGCATCACAACTGATTAAAACCACAGGATGATCAAAATTTTTAAAGTAAAAGGCCATGATCCGCATAAGGAAATTGTTATTTTGAATCCCCATAAGAATAATCAAGGAACTGGTTTTTTTGTCTTTTTCTTTTTTTTTTTTTTTTTGGTGTGCAAAATATATCATAAAGAAAGCAGCCATACCACTATAGGATCTGACCCTCTTGAATTTGGCAGAAAGGTCCAAGAAGGAATTGTGACACAGTAACTCCATCCTGTATGAGGATCATGTGGCCAAATAGTGTCCCGCCCTTCCTACATTCAAAGGCCACAATATGTAATAGAAGAAAGCCATTACGTGAAACAGACCAAATTATTGATCATCATAACAAAGTTATTGGACCCCTATCATATAACTGTAAAGGTTACAACAAGTCTTGCTTTTCTAACCAGTAATCAGTTATGCAGACTATTTGGATAGGCAACTTGACAATCAATTCCATCCAAAGTAAGCATCAGTCAGTTATCTGTATGGCCAACTCTGATATCATTAACCACTCCACAACTAAATTCTCCACCTCCAGGCTGCCTTCCCCCAACACACCAAAAAAGAGATAAAATTTGCTGAAAATAAAGTGTTCTGGAGAGAAAAAGACAACCAAAAATAGAGAATTCTCTAAGGACACTTGACTAGCAAGTTAGGAGAATGGTACAATGGATGTCAGAGATCGAAGCAGCATAAGCATTTTCCGCAAAGAAAACAAGTGCATTACACATCTCAGGGGAGTGTAGGCACTGACCGTTCACCTCTGGTTGCTCCCTGCTATATAGCTGCAAAGGCAGCTCTTATCTGCCATATGTCTTTCAAAAGTAAGACTTAACCATTGTAATCCATTTGTTAAGTACTGAATCCCAGGTGCTTGAAACCATTAACAGTAACCACAACCAATTATTCTGAAAGCAAGGAATTTCAAATCCTCACAGTAAAAAGATTCCTCCATACAAAGGTGTCCACAGATCACCTTTACCATGACGGCCACAGCATCTAAGCTTGTTACAATTTCCTTCTATATTCTAGGCTTGACAAAATTCAAAAACATACCTAGGCAATCAATGGCCCAACCAAATCAAAAATCAGGTCCGTTGATAATTGAAAAATAAAAATCATATCTGAAGATTCTAAACACAAACACATTGAGCAAATCAAGAGAACAAACCAACAATCTTAATCCAAACTACGTGATGTTTCACGTAAAAATAACCATAAAAAACCAATCAAAGATCCAAAACCAAGAGATACCCATTTGCGAGGAGGCAGGCTCCAGTCCATCCCCAAAGGCAGCGGCGAAGTGCCATCGTGGCGGTGCCTTGGGGGGCTCTTCGGCTTTTCCAACGCCGCATCACCCTTGGCTCCGTCGCCGTAATTGTCACTCCGGCCAACACCGTCCAGACTATCGTGGGGGCCGATTGAAGAGCTCGCGGACGAGAACGAACGGCAGAGATGATGGTACTGGTGGTGAGAGAGGCCGATGGGGTCGATGATCGGATCGGAGAAGTTGGCGAAGTCCCAGAGAGAAAGGTCACACTCGTAAAGATTCATTTTTTTTTATTATTATTATTTTAACCTTTCGTGTTTCTGTGCGTTTGTCTAACTGGGATTTGTTCTGGGTTCTACAAGGATGCCCTTTGGCAATGAATCACGGGAGAATGCCTGTTTGTTTCTCTGTAACGCATGGTCATTTGGTACGTTCTACAATAACGAGATTTAAAAATATGGCTTTAATGGCAAGTTTAAGTCCAATTACGTAGCAAACTAGGTTAGAGTTTTTCATAAATAACTTATTTAATATTGTTTTGATAAAATTTAATTCAAATTATAAGAAATTTATTATCATAAATATAATTTATATAATAAAAACTGTTTGTTTTAATAAAATTAATTACATACAAAATAAAAGTATTTAATTATATATATATATATATATATATATATATATATATATATATATATATATACACACATTTTTTTTTACTTGTGCAAGTTTATAAAATTGTTAAAATAATAAAGTTTATAATTTAGTTTAAGATAAAATTTTTAATATTTAATTTAAGGGTGAAAAAAAGTTAATTAAATGAAATTGATTATAAAAAATTTGCAAGTAATTTTTTTCCTTTTCTTTTAAGGGAAAGTGAGATTTTCTTTAAGAAAAAAAAAAGGTGAATTTGAATTTTTTTTTCTTTTTTTCCTTCTTAATTGATAGCATTTTTTTCTTTTTTGCATTTACTTTTTTTGGTTGGGGAATCCTATAATTATGGTGATTTGATTACAATCAAAGAGTAATATTTTATGCATTAATAAAGTTTTTATTTAATTATAATTAAATTTATATTGATTCATTTATAAAATATTACTTTGATTATAATTAAAGTTTCATAATTGTAAGATATTCTATTATTCTTAATTTGTAACTATATGAAAAATCATTATATAAGAGAAGTTTTGTTTTCATTTTTGATAATATATACTTATATTCGAATTAAACTCGTACAAGTTGCTAGTTAATAGAGTGCATTTCATTTGTATTTTATCTAAATGGAAAAAATAAAAAAAGTTTTAAATTGTAAATTTCTTTTTTAAATAAAAAGCTAAGAATTTTTTTAAGAAAACAACAAAAGAAAAATAAAAAAGATTTAAATAATGAGTATTTAAAGAAATAAAGGTAAATTTATAAATATTATCTTCTTTTTATAAAAACAAAAAGACTAATTTATAATTATTTTTTCCTTTTTTAAAGAAATATTTTTCTTTTATTTTTTTAATTATGAGTATTTGCATTATATAAATATTAAACATATATGAAATTTTGTTAATATAAATTAAGTAAATTGTAATACATATTAAATTATAATTGAGTAAATTAAATGCATGTTGAAATTTTAACCTTATTAAAATATTAACAATAACTACAAATCAACTATAAGTTAATATCAAATATTATAAAAAATGAGAATTTAAAAAAATAAAAATTGAATTAAATACTTAAATATTCTTAAAATTAAGCAAATATTACAACATAAGCATCTCATTAGTTTTCTCTTAATCTCAATAATATTAATATATGATGGAATTGAATCTTGATAAAATCAAATTGTAATGGTTAAGGATTAAATTCTATATTAGATTAAAAGGTAACCCATATTTGGACACTTTTAAGATATCTTTACTTGAGGTGGTTTATGACCTATAAGATAAGGGAAGGCTATAAAGTAGTAAGGCTCAACTCAACATTAGCATTTCAATGTTTAAGTTAGCAAAAAGTGTAATTATGTGAGAAATAGTATAGTTAAAGAACAATTAATATGCATCTTAAAAGTGACGTCCATAAAATATTTATAGTCAAGTTTAAGTGCTGATATAGTTAAAGAGATATACCTAATAAGGTATATGCCCAATTATTCATCTTCTTTCCTAAAACACACCTACTACTTTCATTCATCCTTTTGATGGCTCTACATATAGAATTCACTTGAATATTTGAATTTATTCTTGAGGGAGGTATCCAAAAGGTATTATTATTCATAATTTCTTGTATTTTTGTGTCATATTTTTAGGTTAATGGCTTATTTCATTTAATCTTATTTATGATTCTAATTTCTGTAAATATAAGATGATGTTTCTATGTCTTAGGGTTAAAGAAATGGTTTCCTCAGTGAATTGTCTAAATGTATAAGGATGTCCAACTTAATTTTTCTCTTACTGATTTTTTTAATACAAAATATGCTACTTAGTTTTTTTTTAATCCCTTTTCTTGCTTAAAATGCTTTTTTTTTTCTTTAATCACCATGAATTATGACTTTCGTTTGCATCATTGACATAAAGGTGGACTCACTACTTTATCTAATTATAAAGAAAAAAAGTAGTTTAAAAAGCATGTAACTCTCGTATTAGAATGAACAATTTAACAAATGTTTAGTATTATAATGATCACCTTTCTTGATTGAAAATTCAAGAATTTATTATAATGAAGTCCTTAAAAAGTGACTTGTATGATTTGTATCAATAAAGGTTTTATAGTATTATGTTATAATTAATGAATCCTTTTGATAAGTAATGCTACTTGATTTTAACCTAAACTAACATTAGGTTACTCAACTAAGATAGTGATTTTTTCAATTTACATCTCTTGAAAGACTTATTAGTGATAGGTACGAAGCTATACAAACTTTGAAATTCTCTTTTAATATGTTATAAATAATGAAAACTATAAAAGAAAACAAGGATCTAGATCTACCTATTCATAAAGATCTAAATGTTATTGATATATTTCAAATATACAACAAAACAACTTTCAAGTGATTTTAATGATATTCAAAGAAGTAAATGTTTATTCTAAACATGAATGCATAAAGTTATCATTAATAATGATATTTGATATTATATTTGTTCTTAAAAGTACCATTATAAAATTTATTTAATTAAAAATATTAGTAATTCTTATCATATAACAACAAATGTTGAGAAAGATTTTATTATGATTTTTAAAATATCTCTACAATTTCTACATTTTTCTTTTAAAATTTTTAAGCAACATATATATATAAACATCATGATAATTATAGTAAAATGACTTATAAAAATGTTATACTAGTTAGTATTCATAACATTTATAAATGTCAAAGCATGTTTATAATCAACATTAATTATAATTCACAGCAACAATTACATATATCATGAGAGATCTTGTTATGGTGGCAAATCTAAAAATATCATTATAATCACCATTATAGTATTTCTAAAAAAATGTCACTTTAGCATATGGTAACGTTGACAAAAGTGATGTTTAGTTGACACTTGAGAAAAACATCGGTGTGAGCCAACAATTACATTATCCATAAGCATCAATTAGTGTCTAATTTGGTGATTTGTTTGACTTTGCTAAATGCCTTGTGGACGGATGACTATGGTGACAAGGCGTTTGAACTTTACAATGTGATGCATCCAAACACCGGATTCTACAGCATGCTCGGTGATGGCTCTCGCCCAAGTTTCAATTACTCCGACTCTGGGAAGAGACTTTTATCTGTTGAGAAAACTTGCAATTTTAGTCAAAAGTGAAAGATAGTAACCCACAAAAAGAAAAGAAAAAAAAACAATTTGAGAAAGTCTCCAACATTAAGGAAATATTGACACAGGAGTTTTTCATGTCAAAGAACTGTGCCATGCAAACTCAACCACAGCTATAAAGTGAAGTGCCCCCCCCCCCCCCATATATTGACATGACGATTGGCAACCAAGAAAATTACATACAGAAATACAGAAATGTTTATTTTATTATTTTTATTATAATATTGTTTTTTTATTATTTTTGCAAAAATATGCATTAAAGTGAGTCGATACTCTTTTTTTTTTTTGTTTTTTCATCTTTATTCACATTTGGTTCTGCACACATTCTTTTTATTAACTATAGCACACATCATGTTTTTTCATTTCTCAGATTTTTTTTTATTTAAAAATTCCGTACATGTCTTTTATTGTTTTGTTGTTTTTGGGCGCCCCCGGGGGTGGACTTATTATGCCGTTTTGGGATTCCTTACAAAGCCCATAAGCTGTACACTAAATTCAATATTTTATTACTTCATGGCATCTGCATCTGCATCTCCTCCTCCTTCCCAGTTACCTCAGCCCACCACCCACGTCCGCTCCAAAGAGAATCCACCGATATTCCTTCTCCTTGAAAGCTGCAAATCCATGCGCCAACTCAAACAAATCCACTCCCACGCAATCAAAGCGGGTAGAATAAGCAGCCCCGCCATCCGCAACAAGCTCATTTCAGTTTGCTGCACCAGTGAGTTTGGTGATATGGGTTATGCCCGCCAATTGTTTGATGCAATTCCTGAGCCAAGCGTGTTTAATTGGAACGTAATGTTTAAAGGATACTCTAGGATAGATTCTCCAAGAATGGGAGTTGCTATGTATTTAGATATGTTGAATAAAGATGTTAGGCCGGATTGCTATACGTATCCATTCTTGCTGAAGGGTTTTACGCGGGATGCAGCGTTGGAGTTTGGGAGGAAATTGCACTGTCATGCGTTGAAATTTGGGCTTCATGCTAATGTCTTTGTTCAAAATGCTTTGATTACCATGTATTCTTCATGTGGGTTAATTGATATTGCTCGTGGTATTTTTGATATGTGTTGTAAGATTGATGCAGTAACTTGGAATGCAATGCTTTCGGGGTACAACAGAATAAAGCACTATGATGAAACAAGGAAGCTCTTTGGTGAGATGGAGGATGAGGGTGTGTTACCCACTTCAGTGACTCTTGTTTCAGTATTATCAGCTTGCTCCAAGTTGAAGGATGTGGAATGTGGCAAGCGGGCTCTTAAGTATGTCAGAGACGGTGCTGTGGAGTCTAATTTGGTAGTAGAAAATGCTTTAATTGATATGTTTGCAGCATGTGGCGACATGAATTCTGCACTTGGGATTTTTGAGAATATGAGAAATAGGGATGCCATTTCCTGGACTGCTATTGTTGCTGGGTTTGTGAATACTGGACAAGTTAGCTTAGCAAGAAAGTACTTTGATCAGATGCCTGTAAGAGATTACGTGTCATGGACTGCCATGATAGATGGGTATGTTCGTTCAAACTGCTTCAAAGAAGCTCTGCTGCTTTTCCGTGAAATGCAAGCTTCGAATGTAAAACCAGATGAATTCACAATGGTCAGCATACTTACAGCATGCGCACAACTTGGTGCACTAGAGCTAGGAGAATGGATAAAGATTTACATGGACAAAAATAAGATGAAGAATGATGCCTACGTTGGAAATGCCTTGATAGATATGTACTTCAAATGTGGTAATGTTGAAAAGGCACAAAGCATTTTTAATAATATGCCTCAGAGGGACAAGTTTTCATGGACAGCCATGATTGTTGGCCTTGCCGTTAATGGATATGGTGGCGAAGCTCTTGATATGTTTTCCCTAATGTTGGACGCTTCGGTAGCTCCAGATGAGGTGACCTATATTGGTGTTCTTTGCGCTTGCACTCACACTGGTATGGTAGAGAAAGGAAGAAAATTTTTTGCAAGCATGACCACACGGCATGGAATTGTGCCAATTGTGGCTCATTATGGGTGTATTGTTGATCTTCTTGGCCGAGCAGGGCATTTGAAAGAAGCTCTTGAAGTTATTCAGAACATGCCCATGAAACCAAATTCTGTTGTCTGGGGGGCTCTTCTTGCCGCGTGTAGGATTCATAAAGATGCAGAAATGGCTGAAAAGGCAGCTAAGCATATGCTTGAATTAGAGCCTAATAATGGGGCTGTGCATGTTATGTTGTGTAATATATATGCAGCGTGCAAAAAATGGAAGAGTTTGCGCGACTTAAGAAAACTGATGATGGATAGGGGAATCAAGAAAATCCCAGGTTGCAGTTTGATTGAGATGAATGGCAATGTCCATGAATTTGTGGCTGGGGACCAGTCACATCTTCAAAGTAAACAAATATATAGGAAGTTAGAGGAGATGATGGGTGACTTGAAATTTGCAGGGTATTCTCCGAATACCTCTGAGGTATTCCTTGATATAGCAGAAGAGGATAAAGAGTGTGCGGTTTACCGGCACAGTGAGAAGCTGGCCATTGCATTTGGGCTAATTAATTCAGGGCCTGAGGCCACCATTAGAGTTGTGAAGAATCTCAGAATGTGTGTAGATTGTCACAAGATGGCAGGGTTGGTTTCCAAAATCTATGCTAGAGAGGTTATTGTCAGAGATCGAACTCGATTCCATCATTTTAGGCACGGTTCATGTTCATGTAAAGATTATTGGTGACGATTCATTAAATTGCATACCAAAAATCCCTTGATTCCTCTCTTTTTTGGTTCTAATTGAGGGCGTATGAGAACAAGACAACTAACACGTATTGGGAAATTTTACGAGGCCCTTTCAGGTCCACGTAACTCTCCGTCATCAATTTTTTTCTTTAAAAACAAAAAAATAAAAAGAAAAAAGAATTAAAAAGGGAGGAATTCTTACAAAGCCAAATGGAAGCACATCTATTGCCAGACAAGGGAATTCTCCGACGAAAGCGTTGATAAACAGAAGTACAAAAATCAAATGCTGCAATTTGAAACAGTTGTACTTATAATTTCATAACTGATGGTCTCCTCTTGATAAAAACATTTTAGAAACTAAACATAAAAAAGGAGAGATATTAATGAGCAAACACACTAATCTCATTGTGGATATAATCGACCTTGACAGCATGGATGATATATGGTCTTCCATAGCAGAATCGTCTCTGATACCATGAATGACCATCACATTCCGAACTCACTATTCCAACTAGTCGTTAAAGTTGATGAAATTGACCATCATTGTCCAAAGCCACAAAAGCATAGTTTGAGAACGGTGAATCAATTAACTTTCAATTCGATCCCGGGTCAAGCACGGGAAGCCTGCAATGTAGACTGATTGATTTATCTGTTTGACGTGTGCCAGGAATGAAGAATTGGAAAATCACCATCAAGCATGCACCCTGAGGAGCAATTCCGTAGAAAGCACAGTCTGGCTTTGCCATGTGGCATTGAAGACTCTTGGAGAAGTGTCGTACGCTTACTTGCACTAATTGAGCATCTCCACGTAAAACTCCCCTCTCTGAGCGAGTCTGAGCACTTAAATTTTGATCCTCAGGTGGTGTTTGGGCTTTATCTCCAATAACCAACAATTTCCGAAATTCAGCGCCTAGTGTGATCAGAGTAGTAGAGATTTGAACATGTAGGTCCCCATACTTGCTTATAGAGACATTTAACAAATCACCAACATGCTTCATTCGGTCCACAAAATTCTGCAGCTGATTCAAATCTGGAACTTGAACCAGAGTCTGAGGCAGATCTTGAGCCATATCGAGAGCAGTTTGAAGCTCCAGAACTTGAGCCCTAGACAATGGTTTTGAGATTGGCACATCCTGAATAACTGCAGACTTGTAACCCTTTGTTTCAAATGTAAGATAAGGCATTGGCTGAGTACAGTTTGGAGGTAGCTTCTTCACTAATTTAATCTGGAGGTGATTCACAGTTGGCCCACCAGCCCCGAATTCGCTGCAAATGCTGACACTACTGCGAACAGCACGTTGAAGAAGAGAAATATCTATGGCAAAGGCAATTCGGTCTTCATTCTGGCTGGATATTCGATAGTCATCAAAGAGAGCCTCTTTCCGAAACTGAGCAATGGATTGAATTCCTTCCCCGCTGAGAAGATTGTGAAGGAAGACAGCATGGTCTCTTGTGAGGAAAATGTGGCATATCTTCCCCATTTTGTCCAAGGCTGGTAAGAACCTCCTTTCCAACAGACTAACACCACTCTCTGTGAGAAATGCCTTGAACTTCATTCCACCCAATCTTATGATTTGTTTAAGACTTGTAGTGATAACAATCAGATGTAATGCTCTCGGAGAGGGATAGATCAGATATTAAAGCATATTATTTCTTGTAAAAGCCACACAGCTGCAAGAAACAAGAAAATTTACATATCAATTAAAATTGATGACGTTAAGCTTTTATCCCCTGACTGTAGCAGCTATAAAAGTAAATGCCAATGATCATCTTTTTGAGGAACAATGCAGAAGTTATGATGCCACAGGTTTACAGGCACCAGTAGCCTAGCATCTTATACTGGATGGTAAAGTGTTATCAATACCATTTAAAACATATGTTCAATCTATTAACGGGCATAAGTACATAAACCATTATGTCTCAATGTCAAATGACCATATAATTGTAAAATGTAGTATCTGTAGATTCTTTCCTTAATCATCATCGATTCTGTGCACATCTCCTTATGCATCTAATGACCACGAAAGTCATTGAGAACTACACGTTCAATATCATGTTTACAACTCATTGGTACACTAAGTTGCTAAAGAAGCTAGTTGTGACGGAGCAATGGGTAGATCCTTAGGTACGAACTGACTCCCACATTAGATAGGAAGAGGGGGATCTTGGGTCATATAAACGTGGGCACTGTACACCCAACAGGTTGTCTTTTGGGGAGAAATTAATGGCCCTGTGACATAGTAGTGAAATTCATTTTCCTTGTAAGAACCAGCAGGCTACCATATCATGCATACACAAGTATGAGATACTAGTTCCATAACAATAAATTAGTTGGCTGAAAAATACCAGAATACCAATGATTCAACTCTGCAACCCAAAGCAAGGAACCAATAATGATCTTGAATCACAAGATAGGACCATGTTCTTATTGGCAATCAATCCAAAGTCTAATTTTCTTGACCATGTTCTTATTGGCAATCAATCCAAAGTCTAATTTTCTTTCCTTTGGAGATCGTAAACAGTTCACAATCAACACATCAGTACATCTACAATTCAATGCGATTAGCAAGAATGTTATGCTAGGTCTCAAACCAATCCAAAACAGATGAAAAAGTTTCTGGGAAGTGCCTCAATTCAGCGTGAGAACGCAAAACATCCAACTGATATAAGTCAACCTGACCTTGATCTTCCTACACGGCAATTCCAAGAAGGGGTATATAAATTGGATTCACACAGCCAACCAAAATGAAACCCAAAATATGAAAGAAAAAAAAAAGAGAGGGAGCGAAAAATTTTAAATAAACCTAAAATTTAAAATAAAGTAAACTCTAACTATTAGACAATGAACAAATATGCGTGGAAAGGCAAAACCGAATTAGCTGCAGAAAAAAGGAAGTCGAGGAGCAGAGGTGAAGAGAGCCCCAAGTTTTGCGAATTTGATTTGAGACCACCGCATCATGAAGTCTGATTCGCCCATTTTTCTTGGCAAGACAAACGGAGAGATAGAGATTGATTGATTCACTCTTTCAAGCATTTTCTTGGGAAACAAACAGTGCATTAGGGCTAAACCGCGTTTTAGAATTAGAAGCTCACCTAGTGCAAACAAAGGGCGCGCGCCACACGCAACACAACCTCCTCCTCCTCCTCCTCCTCCTCCTGCTGCTGCGTAGAAACGAAACGATGGAGGGGAATTAGAAAATTGTGCAATTGTGTATATATGTGTGTGTGTGTGTGGGGGGGGGGGGGGAAATATAAAAGAAAGAATTTATTAAAATTAATTTAACAAAATATGACATGACAGCAGCAGTTGTAACGAGTAGTGTTGGGGGGGGGCATTGAGTGCGGCGGAGGGTAGACAGCACGCCGCATTTTGGACAGACAATAGTTAATACATTGACTTCAGAATCCTTAAAAGAAACAAAAAACAAAAATAAAAAAATATTAAAATATATATGTATATGTATATATGCGCTATTACAAGAATAATAATAATAACAATAATAAGGGCTCATATGATGGGATAGAACAGGAACAGGATATGAGAGGACTGTGTTCATCTTCTCCATGCTACACCAAGTTTGTCATATTTTATTCCCCCCCCCCTTTTTTTTTTTTTGACAGAAATACCATATCGAGTAATTGTTATTTGCATGCATACCATCTGGAGCTTTTTCTTGGGTGAGGATGAGATGACCTCTCGCTCTCACCCTTCCAAAGACATGTGGATCCTAAATCCACATGTAAAGAAGAGTCCAACGTAGACCCAAATCCATGTAGATGATGACTCCACACGCAGCCAGGGACTTGAGATCGTTCCCCCCCTGCAAGGTGGACACCTTGTCCCCTAGGGGGTCGCTTCCCACTTGACTACTTAGCATCAACCCGCTCATCGATGGGAGTTTTTGGGGAGTGCAATTGGATTGCTAAGATTAGAGTTCCCCGTTAATGAATACTTTCCTCCTGCAGGTGTTGTTGCATCTATCATTGGAGAATTGAGAGTGAACATTTAGCGTAAGCTTCCACCAAATTAGAGGTTCAGACCCACTTCCATCAAATTCTTCAAAAATGTAGGCTTCAATTCCGGCGAACCCCAGAAAAAAGTTGAAAATAAAAGATGAGAGCAAAGATAACTCAGCTGGGAAGCATTGGCATTGTCTAGAAAAATGGGACGGTGGGAATCCCTAATAACCTGTGAGCCAAGATCCATCTGGTAGTGGGGCAGGGAAACCTCATGATTGGTTACTAGAACACCAAACAACACCACGAACAATATTCATAGCTTTGGTATGTTTACATTTGTTTGTACATGTTACGCACAGGTAATGATATACACACAAAGACAAATGACAAATGACGTTAACATACAAGCTTCTATTTTGACAAAACAAAACTACATCCCCACAGTTACCAATCACATGACTGGACTTCTGCAAGATGCAGCTTGCTTAATATCTGCTCCAAACCTTGTAGGGTAATCTTATAGTGGTCTTCTGATTTCTTACCCTCCTCCACAACCTGCACCATGCATTTGTACAGATGGTCATACCGGTGAACAGGATTATTAGTATCAATACCAGTGCAGCTGATGTCAAGGACATAAGATCGCTTTATGTCTTTCCTCCATCGCGCTAGAATGTACTGAGGTGGTAGCTCCTCCATGCCATTTTGGCTGAGGACACATAATGAATGCCTACATAAATAGCCCCTAAAGTTGAACAAGCCACAAACGCAGACAACCTCCATTTCTGTTCCATTGTAGATAACTTCAAACTCCTTAGTCTCTCGCCTATTTCCTTCAACTTCTATTTGCTCTTTCACCATGTATGTTATCACTGGCCCATCAGCATTTGCTTGCCTCGTGCTAAAACAAGAGTACATGCCTTCCACTTCCCTTTCAAATCTCCTCAATACTTCGTTTGTGTACAATTTTGACAGTTGCATCTCAAAATAACTTCTTGATTTCAGCAAAAAACTTAAATTCCTTGAATCCATGTCAGCCAATGCTTCATGCTGATGATGACCTTGCAGAGCTCGATGATATGTGTCAAAGAAATCTTTCAGGGGAGTGTGCTCATCCAGATATCCTTCAAAGAATGGGGTCAAAATGTCTTTCTGCTGAAGTGGATACATTCCTGCTAAAAATATTTCCTTCACATAAGCTGGAACCCAATGTTTCCTGTCTTTATATATTGATTGGATCCATTTCTGGTCCTTAATACCCTGACGCTGGGTCATTTCCACCCAAGCTGCTTCAAATTCCTCGGGCCTTAGAAAGTAGTTAATTACCCTAGCCAACTCTGCTTTGATTACTTCAAGGTCAAATGGTAGTCCTAGATTCTCTGAAAGCTTTTGCATGATACTTGATAGAAAAATACAATACGAAGCTCTCGGGAAAACATCAGCAATGGCATTCTGCAAAGCCTTACAATGGTCAGTAATGATAGCTTGAGGAGGCCGTCCCAACATAAATGTAAGCCATGCCCTCAATAACCATGTATATGACTCAGTAGTTTCATCTGGAAGTAGACCACAACCCAGTAGTATAGATTGCCCATGGTGATTTACGCCCAGAAACAAAACCAGTGGTACCTCATATTTGTTTGCCAAGCATGTACAGTCAATTGCAACTACATCACCAAAGTAATGATATGCAACCCTAGACCGTGCATCAGCCCAGAACAAATTCTTCATATATCCTTTTCCATTAAGATCTACAACATAAAAAAAGTTGGGATCCATCAACTGGGAATGGCAAAAGAAATTTTGAACAGCTTGGGCATCTCCTTCTTTAAGCTTCAATTGCTTGGGAGACAATTTTTCATTAGCAACATGCCCATCATCATCATCATCATCATCATCATCATCATTATCATCATCATCATCATCATCATCATCATCATCATCCACACCTCCATTGCCCTCAGTAGCAATAACTACTGTTCTAAATAGCCTAATTTTCTGTAGGTCAGGACCATCTAATTGCAGTGTCCTCTTCGTTCCAGCACCTATAAGTCTATGTGACTTGAAGGAATTCCCACTTGCTGGGCTAATTAAGTGATTATGCTCAAGCTCAACTTCAATGATCCTCCATCTTTTGTTTTCCATCAACCTGAACTTTACCATTGCTGGACAACCAGTTCTAGTTTCAGGCCTCGGGCGATTTGCTTCGCTCTTTTTCTTGAAACCTGCACTGCTGCAGCTAAGTTTTCCTCTGTATCTTTCTTTACTCTTTCTATACCAGGTGTTACTCACTCTAACCCCAAATCCTTGTTCCTTGGCATAACAATTGTAAAAATAGTACACATCCTCATAAGATTCAAACTCCATTCCAACAGCAGGAGGAAGGGGATTCTCTCCTTGAATTACACAATTTTGACCAACATATTCAGTCATTGTGCAATCTCCCTCCATCTCAAATTCATCAGCATCATCATCACCTACTGGCTCAGTATTTAGAGACACTTCATTCATCTACAAGGGATACAAAGTAAAGTCAATGCAAATAGAGTTGCCAGAAGCCTGGAACTAAATCAACTAAAACCAAAAGAAAGAAGTAAGGACAATCACGTATGTTACACTACAGCATTCTAGTAAAGTGTTCCATCCCACAGGCATATTGCATTTTATACCATCAATGAAATAGTTGAACATATCCTGCTGATAGCCTCACCTTTGCCGTAGCACTATCCCCAGTGACATTAAAACCATAACCTATCCAAAATGAAAAGAAATACCCTGTGCTAGAAGGCCTGATAGGCAAATATGAAGCATATGGCTGCTTCAACAAAATTCAACTTCAATGATGCTTGGCAGAGACTTACTCAATAGTGGACATCTATTTATCATGCCTAAATATTTGTGGAGTGGGATCTTATGCATGCATTTGTCAGAAATCAGAATTGACTATGTGTAACAGGAGATTCTTAGTCATGTAAGACACATAAATGAACCAAAAAAACAACAACAACAACAACAATCAATGACATAACTTTTGAAACAAAACCACAAGCCATGATTGCAAACTACCATGACCAAGTTTCCCAGCACAATGAACATATATGCCTCTTTATTACTCGAAATCTGGTAATGTAGACCACCTCACATATCTAACTCCAAAGTTATCACATGAATTATCAACTAATGCAGCAACCACAAACAAGATCCACCATTCGTGCAGACAAGAGAAATATGAAGCTTGATCTACGCATTGCTGTGTTGTCAATAAAAAGTAAATTCTCTTCCAAGAAGTCATATTTTTTACCAGGACCTCAAAGATTAGCTCCAAAAGCAAAAGGAGGGTCATGTGTTACACACACCCAAAAAAACAAAAAGGGAACACCCAAGAATTCAGTAAACTTAACCACACTCTTTAAGCAACAAGAATTAAGGAAAAACAAGTGGCTGTGCCAATGAAGACAACCTAAGTAACAACTCCAAAACATCCCAAATGTTAAAAAGAAAGCAAAACAGAAAGAAACCAACTATCTGTATCCGCATAACCAATCAGAGGAGGTTCGATATTACAATGTAAGAAAAGAAGCATTGAAGAAACGAATTTTGAATGGCCCAGAAAAACGAAGCATTAAATATAATATAATCTGTGGGCTTTGGCCACATCTACTAACCTTCTTTTTAATTGACTGAATAATCGAGATAATTGAGATTTAAGTGAAATCAAGAGAGACCCATCTCCATTTTTCTGCGAAAGCACCAGTCTTGATTTGAGCGGAGAACTTCTGGATTTGGGGGAACGTTTTGCTTTTATTTACAAGAAAACCCCATTGGTTTTATTTTGTGAGCCAGACGTTGATGCCTCCAAATAATTTAGGGATGATAAAATACTTTCTTCTATTAATATTTTATTATAAACATTGTGTTGACGGACGGTGAGATAAAACTTTCGAAATTGAAATGCTTTCGTAGACTAAAATTTTGACTAATATGTGTAAGTAGAAATGTTAAATTTGACTCAATTAACTGAAAATTGCCTAAAAATGTTTTACTCAAATTTGATTCCAAAGTGACTTATCAAAAAATAATTTAAAAATTTAAGTTAAATTCGATCCAATTTGAAGCACCTGAAATTTCTTTCTCAAAAAAATTATAATATATATATATATATATTAAAATGTGTGTAAGGACTAAGGGTCTAATCTTAAATTTGAAATTAAAATTGTAAGATTCGAATTATAGTTTTTAAGTAGAAAAAAAAAAAAAAGAGTAAGTTTCAACTTTATGCAATGAGCTAAAATTATTGGTTAATAGATTTTGGTGGGACAATTTGGATACAAAGAGAAAAATTTACTGGGTTTCTTCAGAGAAAATGAACATGTCTAAATTTTGTGACTTCCACAATTTCAATTTGGCCATGTTGGGCAAACAAGTATGGCGATTGTTTTAGCAATGGAGGCTCCTAAGAGCTCACTATTATCCGAGGACAATTTTTATACAGGCAAATTTGGGATTTTGAACCAAGTTACGCTTGGTGGAGTGAACACATCTTCCCAACAGCCTCCTCTAATAGGGTCTTCGGTGGTCGGGAGGTGATGGCCGGATGGCAAGACCCCTGGCATCCTGAGTAGTAGAAAACAGTTCCAGGGTTTTTGTCTCCAAAGGTGACAGTTGGACAGTAACAGAGTGAAATCACTGATAAATGAGGATACACAATGGTAGCCAGAAGATTTGGTTGACCACAGTTTACGCCTGATGAGAGCTCTCAAATTTTCTCAACTCCTCTCAGTTATAGAAGCTCGGGGGATAAGTTTATATGACTTTTTGAGCAGACAGGAATTTACACCGTTATGAGTGCCTACCGCCTGGACGTCCAGCTCTGCTACTTCCACTTCCAATTTAGCTAGCCAGCCATAGCCCCCAAAAAAAAAAAAAAAAAAAAACAGTATAATAAGTAAGCTCTGGTGTTTGCAAATACCAAACAAAGTTTTAAGACATTTCTTGTGGAGAGCCGATAAAGGGTTTATGTCTACAAATTATTAGCTAGTGTACAAAGGCCTCTTGGTTGATCTGCCTTGTCCTCGATGTGGTGGTATCGAAGCTAAAAAAAAAAAAAAAAAAACTCTTGAGCACTTTCTCCTCTTGTGCCTATGGTTAAGTCAGAGCGTGGATTTTGAGCCCACTCATCTCAACATTTGCGAGGCATGGAACTGAGATCCTTTGTTTAATGGTTTAAGATCTTTTTTAGTTTGGTGTGAGGGCGAAACAATTGAGCTTATAGCTATGACATCACAGGCTTTAATGGAAGACGCATGATCCAGCTGTTAATGGCGAAAAAGACGTGTGATCCGACTATGGTTCTGGATATGGCATTGAAGCTTCACATGGACCACAGGCAAGCTATACAATAATACAGGAATCGTCTTCGCGGCAAGCACGAGAATAAAACTACGCAGAAGTCGTTGGATAAGGGGTTTCTTAAATTTTTCACCTTTTCCAAAGGGATGCTCGGCACTTTCCCCTTTGGATATTGTTGGAGATCTTAGCTATCCGGGAGGCCGCTGCAAAGGCAGCCAAGCTCTCATTGCCTCGCGTACATGTGGAGTTCGACGGCTCACTTGCAATTCGAGCTATTTGGTCTCAGCAAACTGAGCACTCAAAGACATCAGAGCCCTAACATCATAGTTTATCAGCTTATCATTTCATCATATTAGATGGCACTTTAAAGGAGTTGCTCATGCTCTGGCTAAGGATGCATTGATTAAAACTTGGGTGATATTGTATGTCGTTGAGATAGCCTTAGTCGCGCTCTTTCCTTCATCGACCAAGACGTACTCGCTCTTCTTGAATAAATAAATCTTTCTTCTTTCCCTTAAACCCCCCCCCCCCCCCAAAAAAAAAGAAATAAGAAAAAAAAAACTGATGTTTTGAGCTTAGGAAGTAATATGACTCAACATTCAAGAGGCATACGACAAAAATTTAATCCTTCATGGTGAAAGCAAAAGGAGCAACATCTATGGAGGCTAAGATCTTTTATTTTCTTCTTCTTCTTCTTTCAATGCTTTTGATTTTCTTTATATTAGTGATAATTAGTATTTTGAGCACATTAGTAAAAATTTTAATTTTGTGTTTGATGGCTTAACAAAATGGAATATCACTAGACAATCTAGCCATCTAGTTTTGATATTTTATTTAGTTGTATATGATACATATATTTGATACAGACACACATCATTTTAAAAGTATTGGTGCTTCATAACTTATGATTACTCAAGTTCACTCTTTTACCCAAGAGTTACTCCATGCCGATGCCCCAATTAGGGGTTGATCTACAAGGGATTAGGGGGGTCAATTGCTCCCCCTCCCATTGGTATGATATATATATATATATATATATATATATATATATATATGCTTACTAATATGTACTTAAATTATCATTTAGTCTAGTGATAGGGAAAATTTTGTTCCTTCTAAAGTATTGGTTCTAAACTCAATCATACTTAGATTTTTATTTTTTGTCTCACTCTTAAATTTTTTCCTCCCTAAAAAGTTGTTTTGGATCCACTGCTACTCCCAGTTCTCTCCACCACCATTTTTTGATATATTGAAATTGAATATATATATCTTTTGGCAAATTTAGAAGTTGGGGTTGGAATTCGAAATGTTGCCTAATTTTATGTTTGGATATAGATTATTAATGGAAAGAAAATGGGAAACAAAAAAGAAAAGTGAAGCAAATGAAAATACCTTTACCACTTGTGCTTGGATAAGTTAAAAATGGAAAGAAGAAAATGAGTGAAAGAATTGTTTTATTGTTTAGATATTATCTGAGGTAGAGATAAAAAAATAATAAAAAAAACTAAAGTTGTATTAATAGAAGTTTGTTTTTGACTTTTCAGATAAAGATCTTTAACGTGTTAGATGATTTGAAAAGTCATAACTATTAATCCTAAAATTTAGGATATTTAAGTGAAATATTTATAGATGATGCATTGATAATTGCTAGACTAAGTTACCTTATTATTATTAATTAATAATTAATATAATTAACTCTTATAAATATTTTTTTTGTTAAAAGACATAAAATATGATTTCATGTAATAAATTTTGAACTCATGGTATTTGTAATGAAAGGATGCCATTAATTAAAAGTATATACAAATCAAGTGATTAATTAATGAAATTAAAAACTTGATAAAAGTCTTGTCCAACAAGACATAAAAGGGATAGATCACCCATGATGAAAACTTAAATTAATATTTGATACAATGTAAAATTTTAAATTCAATATATTAAAGTATATTATTAATACGATTAAAGTACTATAATTAATTTTTATTTTCATTTTAATCTTATATAGTATTTAATTTTTCTACAGTTAAATTGGGAATTAGTTTTTAAAAATTTTGATAGACTTAAAAATATACTTTATAATAAGAGATTTAGTATGAAATGTTTGAAATATCTTAGTAAATTAAAAGGTTTAGTTTAAAAACATTCATGAAAAGATATGTGTCAATTAACTAAAAAATATTATAATTTTATAAATTCACCTTTGTGAATAGGTTTTATAACTTATTAATAAAAAAAACTAATTTAAAGTTTATCATATTATTCAAACTTATTATAATACACTTTTTACCATATAAAGATTAAATTTGGAAAATACCTTTATTTATACATTTGACTTTCATAATTGTAAATGATTAGTTATATTCATAATATTTTGAAAATAATGAGAGATTATTAAAATATTTTCAAAATAAAAATTAAACATGTTTTTTAGTTTATTTGGTTGTTATTAAAATATGTTGTTTTATCAAAAAAAACATCTTAAAAGGATCATATCTATTAATACTAAAAGATATATTTTTTTATCTTTATGTTTATTAGATTTAAAAGATATATATTTTTTACCCAAATAGTCATATTAATTAAATTCAATAGACATATTTTTTAATCAAATACCAAGAAATATATTTTTTTTAACCAAATAGTCATTTATGTTGAATCTAAAATACATTTTTTTAATCACTATATATATATATATATATATATATATAATAGCCTCCTTTATAAAAAAGGAAAAAGATATAGAAATATTTTGTTTTCCAATATAATAATTTTAAATGATATACAAATTTATTGAAAATTTGATTTTAGTAACTTAGTTGTATCATTATGAAAACAAATTTTATCTTAAAAAAGTAACATTTGATACATAATTTAAAACAATTCTTTTACTTCCAAAATAACCCAAATTTTGTACAACATTAGGTCTTGCCATCATCAAAAATAATTTGAAACACTTTTAGGAAAAAGCTGTATGGTGAGTCAAAGTGGAAGGCCATCAAGGTTATAATTTTCCAAAAAAAAAAACAAATTTGTTAGCATGGCATGAACACGGTTATTATATATATATATAATTTAAATATGTTTAAATACACACACATGTGTGTAATTTTAATATTTGGTACAAATTTAGTATTTTTTCTAACATATAATTTAAAATAATTAATATCTTATTTTAACTAAAATTAATATTTTATCCAAAATTTTAAAAATATATTATATGTAGATAACTTAATAAATTATAAATTTGAGTATACATTGATAATAAAGTAAAAGATATTTGTTGGCTATTAATTTTGTTTTATCAACAAACCATTTAGCAAATGTTCATGCAAAAAATTATTATGTGCATAACAATTAAAAATTTTTAAAAATTACTTTATAAGTACTTAATATTTATTTATCTCTTATATTAATTAAAAATATTTTATACATGATACTTGTGTTTAATTTTTTTATTTATATCTTTTTTTAAACACATTTTGGTGTTTATGATATATATATATATATATATATATATATATATATATATATGTATGTTAACATTTTTAAATTAGAGTTATAATATTTTTTTAAAGAAAATTAGTTCCTGACATTTTTTTTCATCATTTCATGAAGCCTTTTTCTGTCAAGTCAATTAGTTGATACTAATTCAGATATCATGTCATTGTAAACGATGACTTGGTATTTTTGAAAAAAATTTAAAAATTTATAATATTTGAAAAAATTTAAAAAAAAAAGCAAGCAAAAAATTTATAAATTCAAAAAAAATAAAAATAGAAAGCAAATCAAAAATTTAAGTCCATCACACAATATATCTTTTTTTTTTATTAAAATCTTTAATTTTTTTTTCAAGTATTTTAAAATTTTTTCGTGAATTTCTCTTCTTCCAAATAGAGCGTGGTTATCAGACTAAATGGAAGGCCAAGGCGGTCATGAACATATCTTATTTTGGTATATTATGTTCTCATTCAATTAAAATATTTAGTTTAGTTTCAAATTTATCTTTTTTTTAGCCAAAAAAAAAATAAAAATTCATGACCATGTCTCTCCTATCAACTTTTTGAGGCCGATAATCCCCTTTTTTTTTTTTTTTTTACTATAAATTCACTATAAATATTATTGACATGCAGTCGTGTATATTAAAAGAATTAGGCATTTAGACTTTCAAAATGATAACAATAATTAAAATTTAAATTTTTATAAAATTTTTTATTATTATTTACAATAATTTTTTAATAAATAAAAAAATATTTATTTTATTTTTATTTATTATAATTCTTGGTAAAATTAGTATTGAATCCAAACAACCAAACCACGTGAAAAGTTTTTTTTCTTTTTTTTTTTTTTTAACGGTTCATGATATCCTTTCGGGGCTAATCACTGTTAAATCATGAACTTAATATCTTCTTAAAATAAATAAATAAATAAATAATTTTAATTCTTTTCGATCTAAAATTTGTATGTGCCAGAAATAACACGGTGTCAATAGATTTGCTACGGGATCATAAGTAAACTTAAAAATAAACAACAGAAGATAACAAAATCAACATTTGCACAAAATCCCAAAAAAAAGAAAAAAAAATCTGAAAAGGAGATAGAAAAATTTTCCTCCAGCCGGCCCCTGCAGTCACCCCCCCTCTTTCCCGTGCCAAAACAACGGATCATCAAAAGAGAAATTACCCAAGAAAATCGATTGATTTGAAGCACATCTAAATGCCATATATTATTACACACGAGTCTCCCTCTCCCTCTTGTCGCTAGTTTCTCTCTCATTCCTCCTATCTCCTGCCTGGGCAATCTGTAATAAACCAGATGCTTTGAGTAAAGGAGAAAAAAAAAACATAAAAAAGCAACTCAATTTCCTACCCCAGTGGATCATATTAAATTATGATAAAACAAATCATTGTTTTGATTGAAACCATCAAGAATGGCTTGGGGAAGCAATCCAGGACTTCACAAAATCCTGAGTTCCAAACAGATCGTGGTGGCACAGAATCACTGCAGCAACCAATATGCAAATATCCCAAAATTAACACAGGCACATAATAGAAAATTAACCACCTTCATCATGCAATTATCCCAAAATTAACCCAGACACATAATAGAAAATTAACCACATTCATTAATACGGACATCAAATGACCTCACAAAAGCACATTTAAATGTCTTAGAAGCTGAGAAATAACCTTATATAAGGTCTTCAACACATGGTTCGAAAAACCACAAATCACAACAGAACGTCTAGACAAGTTCTTAAAAACTTTATTTAGGGCCATTAATAATGGCAAACACAGCAGAAATACGAAAACAACTGATCCCACAGCTTAGTAGCCACCGCGAAGGCGCAGGACAAGGTGCAAGGTGGACTCCTTCTGTATGTTGTAGTCCGCAAGGGTGCGGCCATCCTCAAGCTGCTTCCCAGCAAAGATCAGCCTCTGCTGGTCTGGCGGGATACCCTCCTTGTCTTGGATCTTTGCCTTCACGTTGTCAATAGTATCTGAACTCTCCACCTCCAAGGTAATAGTCTTTCCAGTGAGGGTCTTCACAAAAATCTGCATCCCACCACGAAGTCGAAGCACCAAATGAAGGGTAGACTCCTTTTGGATGTTGTAGTCTGCAAGAGTACGTCCATCCTCTAGCTGCTTTCCAGCGAAGATTAGCCTCTGCTGGTCTGGTGGGATACCCTCTTTGTCCTGGATCTTGGCCTTCACGTTGTCTATGGTGTCAGAGCTTTCAACCTCCAGGGTGATTGTCTTCCCAGTAAGGGTCTTCACAAAAATTTGCATGCCACCTCGAAGACGAAGGACCAAGTGCAGAGTGGACTCCTTCTGGATATTATAGTCAGCAAGGGTGCGACCATCCTC
>CM038604.1:4267085-4349354 GCA_021533255.1 Ceriops tagal
GTGGACTCCTTCTGGATATTATAGTCAGCAAGGGTGCGACCATCCTCAAGTTGTTTTCCTGCAAAGATCAGCCTCTGTTGGTCTGGTGGGATGCCCTCCTTATCCTGGATTTTGGCCTTGACATTATCAATGGTATCTGAGCTTTCAACCTCAAGGGTGATGGTCTTTCCAGTAAGAGTCTTCACAAAGATCTGCATCTGTTAAGAATAAAAAAATAAAATAAAAAGCGAAAACCCAACAAAGTTGCAGAATCCACAATTCAAACCCCAACAAAACGTGATGAACATGATCTCAAGTCCACCAAGTTTTGCATCATATAATGGAAAAACATAATCCAAATTTAGCAGACAATCATTGAAAAATCTGCCACAAAGAATTATTCAGGAAAATTAAAAAAAAAAAAATCTTTCCCTCTTTGCTGATTCACCTATCTTTTGTTATTGGAAACGTTATTTAAAAACTTAGAACAAAAAAAAGATTCAATTTTGACAATTAAAAAAAATGACTATTCAAATTTCTTTTCCACACAAACCAAAAGCATGAGAAATAGTTAACATTATAAGGCACAATAATAAGAGCTAGGTAGATCTATCAATGGAATCATAAAGAACTGTTAAGTCCAAAAACCATCACTAATAAACAGATCAAATCCATTAAGCACCAAAACAAATACACAGAGAATCGGCCATATATATATAACAATTGATTCCCTCAGATCAATCCAATACACTGCTTCTCCTGAGGAAAATCAAACCCATATAAAACGTTAAATTTCCCACCAGCCAAACAAACTCCTCTGTATCTACTAAACACAGATCCGTCGAAACTCGAAACCCACAGATCGAGCAATATATTAATTAGGGATAAGAGCAAACCCTAGGTAATTACAGAATCCTCGTTTTCTTACAAATAGAACTCATCAAATCGGAGATCTAAACCTTAGAGATCCAAAAACATCAATCACGCGATCGCTATCGCGTTCATGCAAGCTTCATCCAATCAATCAAACAGATCCAAAAACCAAAATCAAAATTTTTTTTAAAAAAAATCTCATCAAAGATCCAATCAAAAGCTATCATATCAACGAAAATATATAAAATAATAAAAAAATTAATTGAAAAATAAAAAGGGATAAATAATACCTTGGAAGGTAGAGAGACTTCTTGCTTTGATTTTAAAGCTTCGGATGCAAAGGAGATATCGGATATGGGATGGTTCACGACTCCTACAGGTCGTTTGTTTATATAGAGAATAGGAGGTTCGAGTTAAATGACAAGAGTGCCCTCTGGGGCCGTCCCTGCCCACTCGGCAAGATCCGTTCTTATCCGATTCACCACACAAAAGTTAGGTCATTCTGTGGTGGATACCGATCGAAAATTTAAAAATAATAATAAAAAAATATTTTGGTCCCATATAATTCTTTTTTCGGCTTGTTTTTGCTTTTTTTTTTCTCCCCTTATTTTCTTTAAAATTTTATTAGGATATGATCTACAAAAAAAATATGTATATATATATAATTCATACAATATAAGATACAAAATTAATATTTATTTTATCTTATTTTTCATATATTTTATAATATAATAGATAATTGGACGATTACAATATATTAATATAATTAATTGCTAAATATGAAAAGTAACATTTTTTAGGAAAATATTTATTTAAATTCCTCACTTCATATCATATGATTCTTATTTATATATATATATATATATAATATAATTATAAAAATTAAAAAAATTGATAAAACACTTATGTAACAATAATTTTTAATTTTAAAAATTTTAATAATCTTTTATAATTTATAATGTTTAATATTATATTAATAATTAAATTATAATTTTAATATCTTAATAAAAGCATTATTTCAATGTTATTTCACCTTTTTCACAGTACCTCATCTTTTCCATCAACAATTTAGGACTATTTTAATTGGCTATTTGTGTATAATACATGCCAAATTTCTAAAAGAAATAACCTTACTTTTTTAAAGACAAAAAAATTATTTTTGAATTTTTAATTTTTTTTAAAATAAAAAATATTAATAATTTAATTTTTTTATATTTTTAAAAAATATTCTTGAATTTATTTTAAAAATTCATAATTTAACTATATTTTATATTTTTTAAAATAAATACAAAATAAATGCAATATATTGTACAAGTCTAACACTAGTATATATAATTATGGATGGTAAAAAAGCTCGTAATATGTTATGTAAAGATATGTGTTTAAATTTAGAAAAATTTTAATAGATTTTATAATTTATAGTATATAATATTAGTTTAATAAGTAATTTATAATTTTTTAAAAATTATTTTAATCATTTTCTTTCAAATTAATACTTATAATTCTTTTCATTAATGTTAATTCTAATGCTTTAGCTGATTTTTCATAGGGCTCAAAATTATATTATGAATTGTAAACTTATTTTTATAAACTTAATTGCATATTTTAAGTCTTTTTATTTTTTATTGTAAATATAATTATTTGACTTATTTCACAACTACTGTAGATTGCATAAGTCAAATTAGATTTGACTTTAAATTTTTTAATTATTTTAAATTTAAATTATTTTTAAGTTATATTTTTAGATCAAATTGGAATCAATACATTAGATAAAATTAAAAATAAACTAAAATTTCAACACTTTAACAAATTCTTAGTAATAATATATTTTATTATTATTATTATTATTATATACTAGTATTAAATATGTGTGAAATGTGGCTTCATAATATTTTTATTAAGAAATAATAATATGAATTATATTAAATTTTAAGATAAGTTTTAATTATTTTATTATTATAAGTAGATAACAAAACTAATTTCACATATAATATTAGAAAATTTTTATAATTATATTAATTTCACATTTTTTTTTAAATTCACTCAATACATTAATTTTGTTGGTTCATTTTAACTCATATCAAACTATTCATGCACCAAATAGGAATATCTTCTTTTATTATTATATTATTAGATTTGTTAATGTAATATAAGTTATAGTTTTTTTTAAATTAAAAAATAATAAAATAAAATTATTTTTAAATATTACAAAAATTTATAATATTTAAATATTTTATTTTATTTTATTTTAAATTTTTTGAAAATAAAAATTATATGATATCAATAACTTTAAAAATGTGATAGTTAAAGGGAAATTCATTTATCTTGTGACACTGTAGTGGTTATTATGTAGTTACACTTAATAAAAAAATGTTTAATATAAATTGAATTTAATTAATGGAGTTAACTTATTAATTTAATTTAAAAAAAGAAGTAAATATAATTATAAAAACTTTTTAACATAGAGTGAAATTTGTCCTTTTGCCTTTTATATATATATATAATATAATAATCATCTATATATAATGAGTATTTTTTTTTCTTTTTTTAATTAAAAGGACATTTTGAGAACAAAATTTTTTTTATTTTTCTTAAAAAGTTTAAAAATGAAAAAATAATTATATGTAATTTTTATTTTTTTTCTTTTATAAGAAAAAATGTAAATTTGAGAACTTTTTTCATTTTAGGAAAATAAAGAAAGGAAATTTGTGAGAAGCTTTTATTTTTTCTTTTAAGAAAATAAAAAATTTGAATTATAACTATTTTGTTTTTGCTTAAGAAATGTAAAAAGAAAAATTTAGGAGTGTTTTTTAAGTTAAAAAAAATTTAAGGTTTTGTTTTATTCTTAAGAAAAATATGTAATTTGGGAAAAAAATTCATTTTAAAGAAAACAATAAGGAGATTTGGATTTTTTTTTCTTTTTATTTTCTTAATTTATAAATTCAAATTTAAAAATCTTATAAATAAACTAGTTTTTAACCATAAATCTTTTCACAATGCTACATATGAATATCGCAATTAGATGAATGCAGCTTGATTGACAAACATTTTGTGTTGCAAAATCAAATTTTTTTTAATTCCAAAAGTTGACCTTAACATCTTTTGAACTGTATTTAAAAACTGCACATGGTTACGTGGAAAAACAAAATTAATGATTATATATTATATTATTGTAAAAGAAGATTATATATTTAAATAGATATTAAATAATATGATAAAAGTCAATATAAATAAACAAATTTAATTTTATAAATGATATTCCATCAAAGTTAATTATAAATAAATTTGGTGTTATCTATAATTTAGACCAATAATAAAGATAAATATAATAAATTTAGAATTAAATAAATGATAAAAAAAGTTAAAAGTTTGAAATTTAAGAAACTTTGTATTATAATTAATCATTTTTTATCACAATGTATCAGTATTTTTTTATTTTTTAAAAATATAAATTTGAACATGCTTTTTTTTATCTCTTAGAAGACCAAAGAAGAATTTAGAATTTTTTGAGAAATTATTTTTTTAATTATTAGTTTTTATGTTAGATAAATTTTACATATTTATAAAATATTATTAATATAAATTTGATAAATTATAATAGATATAAGATTATAATTGAATAAATTAAATATATCTTGAAGTACTAATTTTATTAAATTACGGAGAATTACTATAAGTAAATTAAAATTTAAAAATTTATTAAAAGAATAAAAAATTAAATGAAATATTTAATTTTTCTTAAAAATTATATAAAGCTAATTATGTGAACTTTATATTATTATTATTATTATTATTATTTTAAAATTCAATGAGGATGATATTCATATAAAGGCTGTGCATATTGATAAGGAATTCTCGGCGCGATCGAACCACGGCGGACCCAATGTAAAACCATAGACTACCATTACAACGCTCTGGTACATCCTGAGCACATCTTTTCTTTTATTGTACATGTACATGTAACTACAATTCCGATCGTTGCCGAATTCCGACGAATTCCCGGCAATACACACGGCGGGAGTATGGTGAACAAGGCGGTAGCCTAATGTTATAATTATAACTCCGATTTGATGATTTCTCTGGGGTCTTTTTTTTCTCTCTCCCCCCCCCTCCCCCTTTTTTTTTTCGGCGTCAATTGTCTTCGGATCCATTTGTAAGAAAACGGGATTCTGTAATTACCTAGGGTGTGCTCCTATCCTTGATTAATATGTTTCTCGATTTGGCAGTTTCATGTTTGGATGGTTCTGTATTTGGTAGATAAAGAAGAGTTTGTTTGGCCGGTGGGAAATTTATCAAAGGAATTGAATTGTTATATATATATATGTATGTATGTATGTATGTATAGCCGATTCTCTATGTATACATTTCAGTGCTCAATTGATTTAATCTGTTTATTGTGGATGGCTTTGGGACTTAACTGTTCTTTATGATTTCATCGGTATTTCTATCTCTCTTATTATTGTGTTTTATCATGTCAAGTATTATTCATGCTCTTGGTTTGTGTGGAAAAAAATTTTGAATAACCATTTTTGTAATTGTTGAAATTGAATCAATTTTTTTCCCGTTCTGAGTTTCTAAATAATGTTACCGAGACCAAGAGATTGGTGAACTAGCAAAGAGGGAAGGATATTTTTTTGAATTCTTGTGAATGATTCTTTATGGCAGATTTGCCAATGATTGTCTGCAAAAGTTTGGCACATCTTTATCCCATTATTTGACGTAAAATATGGTTACCATGTTTTGTTGGGGTTTGAGTTGTGGATTCTGAAACTTTGTTAGCTCTTTGCTTAACAGATGCAGATCTTTGTGAAAACTCCCAGTGGAAAGACTATCGCCCTTGAGGTTGAAAGCTCAGATGCCATTGGTAATGTCAAGTCCAAGATCCAGGACAACCTTAACATAGAAGATAACAACCTTGACATAGAAGAGAACAACCCTGAGAGTGAGGGTGATGACCTTGAGATTGAAGGAAATGGCCATGAGCAAAACAGTCAGCAAATACTTGATATTGGAGACCATGATGCTATAAACACTTCAGATGGTATAACTACAGTAGATGATCAGATTTACAACTGTGGGGGGAAGGATCATCTAGCACCAGTTGTTGGGATGGAGTTTGACTCCTATGATGATGCTTACAATTATTATAATTGCTATGCTAGGGAATTGGGATTTGCAATCAGGGTGAAGTCTTCTTGGACAAAACGCAATAGTAAGGAGAAACGTGGAGCAGTTTTATGTTGCAACTGTGAGGGTTTTAAGACAGTTAAAGAAGCAAACAGTCGTAGAAAGGAAACAAGAACTGGATGTCTAGCAATGGTAAGGTTGAGGTTGGTGGAATCTAATAGGTGGAAAGTGGATGAAGTCAAGCTTGATCATAACCATTTATTTGATCTTGAGAGAGCACAAAATTCTAAGTCACACAAGAAGATGGATGCTGGGGCTAAAAGAGAGGCAGAACCAACTGTTGATGTTGAAGTACAGACAATCAAATTGTATAGAACATCTGCTACGGACATTATGGGTGCAAATCCTAATGAGGGAGATGGTGTCTGCTTCATGGACAAGTCCAACCAATTGATGCTTCAAAAGGGAGATGCACAACTTATTTACAACTATTTTTGTCGTGCTCAATTGATGGATCCTAACTTTTTTTACTTGATGGATCTCAATGATGAGGGGTTTTTAAGGAATGTGTTTTGGATTGATTCTAGGTCTAGAGCTGCTTATGGTTATTTTGGTGATGTGGTTGCATTTGACACAACTTGTTTGTCAAACAAATATGAAGTTCCCCTTATTGCCTTTGGTGGACTTAATCACCATGGCCAATCCATTCTGCTCGGTTGTGCTTTGCTTGCCGATGAGTCGTATGAAACATATATGTGGCTATTCAGAGCATGGCTTTCGTGTATGGTTGGTCGGCCTCCACAGACTATCATGACCAGTCCATGCAAGACCCTGCAAACTGTAATTGCTGAGGTGTTCCCTAGGGCTCACCATCATCTTTTTCCAGCAACTGTTGTGCAAAGGATTCTTGAAAACTTGGGAGTGTTGGATGACTATGAGGCATTCCAGATGTTGCTGAACAGAACTGTTTATGATTCTGTGAAAGTGGATGAATTTGAAATAGCTTGGGAAAATATGGTCCGACAGTTTGGAATTGCACACCATGAGTGGCTTCAAACTTTTTACAAAGATCGTGAGCGGTGGGCTCCAGCTTACTCCAAAGATACATTTTTTGCTGGGATGACCTCTTTCCAGAAAGGTGGGTCTGTGATTCCTTTCTTTGATGGTTACATGCATCAACAAACTTCTTTGAAGGAGTTTTTTGACGTGTATGAATTGGTTTTACGAAACAAACGTCAGGAGGAAGCTCTTGATGATTTTGAGTCAAGAGATTTAAACTCCATGTTGAAAACTGGTAGCTCTTATGAGTTACAGATCTCTAAACTGTATACCAGCAAAATATTTGGGAAATTCCAAGACGAGATTGTGAAGATGTCATCTTGTTTTTGCATAACACAAATTCACAGCAATGGCCCAATTGTTACGTACATGGTTAAAGAACGTGAAGATGAAGATAATCTGAGCAATTTTAGGAACTTTGAAGTTGTGCACGATAAAACAGGAGCAGAAGTTCGTTGTGCTTGTGGTTGCTTTAACTTCAAAGGCTACCTTTGTCGGCATGCATTATGTATTCTAAACTACAATGGGGTGGGGGAAATACCTTTCCAGTATATCTTAGCTCGATGGAGGAAGGACATTAAGCGATCCTACTTGCCAGATTCTGGGTCCAACAGTGCTGATATTGGTAACCCTGTGCAGCGGTTTGATCATTTGTACAAACGAGCCATGCAAGTAGTTGCAGAAGGGATTAAATCTCAAAATCATTATATGGTTGCCTGGCAAGCGTTTAAAGAATCCCTGAACAAGGTTCGACTTGTTGCAGACAAGCATGTATAATTAGAAATTTTGATTAACAAAAAGTAACTGGAACTGTTGAGCTTTCATATGTTGTCTTCATTGCGCTTATATTCTTTGTAAATGCTGTCTTTTGTTCTTCCCCTAGTAAAGCTTGTGCCATAGCTGAGATTAGAGCATTTTAACATGACTGGGTGAAACGCGTTGATGCTGCCTTCTTTCCTTAACTGACATTATCTCATGTATTCCCAATTATATAAAGGTGAATGTTATTGTTTTCTTTTCTCAGGTAGCTTGTTGGTACACAGACCATCAGTTCTTTGTAGTATCATTAATCAAATGATAACAGATGCATTCACTTTTAGCACGCAGTTCTTTGCTAAATGGTCACTAGGAAATAATCATTCGGCAACCATTTTACAGGGTTTCTTCTACTTAAGGTACCAATTTGGCACTCAATTTCGGTGATACGAAGGTACAGATCAAATCATTTTCCTTCAACTTATGGCAAATAAAACACAAGTTAAAGACCAGGGCATTCCCTCCCCTCCGAATACGCTCAAAAGTGGGGTCTCTTTTTTTTTTTTTTTAGGATAATTACGCAGTTGGTAAATTAGTAGCTGGACGTAGTTGGCCTGCAAAATGGGCCAGTTTAGGATAAGGTTTCTCGACCTTTGTTCAACCTGCTCTAAATATGTTTCATATTTATGCTTTTTTTCCCCATATTTAAGATTCATATTTATATTCGGGACATTGACATCTCGTAGTCCAATATAAGATACGGTAACATGCGGAATATTCATTTTATGTGGATGTAACATAATGCACCCTGTGAATAACAGGCTCAAATTGAAGGAAATGCAAAAGATAAAATAACAATATTGCCTCATATATTTCTTAACCCGCCTGCTTCGCTTTCCCTCCTCTATTTTTTTTTCCTGCTCTCCCCCTCTCTTGCCTATAAAATTCTGAAGCAAAATTTTTCAACTCCAACGACCCTTGTTATCATTTTGGAATTCAGCTCAAATTCTTTGATTTTATCGATCTCTTCTCCCACTCATCTTTCTCCGCTGGCTCTCACCATCCAACTCTCTCTTTCTCTCTCTCCATTTCCACTTATCTATTAGGTCTCAAAGATTCAGATTTAGGGTTTAAGAGAACCGAAAAGAATTAGGATAAAGATGAGAGAATATGGAAGAAAGAGAGAAAAGCATCTAAAGGGAGAATCTAAACTTTTATGTTATAATTGTTCATTACAACCAATGTTATTCATACGCTTGGCATACTCTTGAAAATGAAACACAATATTTTTTTCAAAACAACAAAACGCATTGTTTACTAAGCATAACGGAATTAAAATGATGGTTAACAAAAACTTAACAGACCTAACAAATCCATTCAATCTAATGGTGCAAATGCTTCTTAAAAACAATGTTGACCTACTTGCCTAATACAGTAATTGAATATTGAGTCATAACAAAAACAACAATAACAACAACAATCCTTTACAAGCTATTACTCTAAAATGGATCTCTTTTGTGTTGGCTCACAATAAGTCCTCCCTTTGTGAAGATAAAAGACTAATCCCCCCATGTTGCATCTTTTGGTGCCAAAGTTGACTACCATATTAACACTTGTGTAGTTACCTTATTTTGTCTCTTAATCATCCTCTTGTCTAAAACTACAAATAGGATCTACCAGGGTTGCCCATCTTGGCCCATGGGAGGTAATTGAGGCATAAGATGACCTTGATGACCCACTAATTTCTTTAATAATAACACATAAAAAATGGGATGGATTGTAAATTTTGCTACCAATTGTAATTTGTAAGCTATTTAACCAACCTTATCTAAGATTAAAAAGGGTCCACAATTCTTGGTATCAAGCTTCAAATTCCTTTTGATAGCCACTGAACCTTATAGGGTTATAGCTTCAAGTAGACCCATTCTCTCATCACAAAGGGCTTGTTAAATATTAGCACAATGCTTGGTTTTTTGTTAAGTTCTTAGTAGTTACTCTTTAAGAAGTTTTGACATGTGTTGTTTTTTTTTTTTTTACAAGCTTCCATAAAGGCCTTTTTGGGTTAGTCAATGGATAACTTAGATAGTTATGGAGGTGCAAACTCATAGGGAGCTTGAAAAAGTGACATGACTACAACTGAATGATGGCTACTATTATATGACCATTATGCTAAATATAACTACTTACTCCATTAGGTTGGCTTTTGGAAAGTTATGCAATGTAAGTAAGTTTTTACACATTTGTTGAACCTTTTAGTTTGACCATTAGATTGGGGATGGTATACAATACTCAGATAAAGGTGTGTGCCAAATAGTTTGAACAATTTTTCCCAAAATATGCTAAGGAATACCTTATCCTTGTCAAATACAATCGAGTTATCCCATAAAATTTAAAGATACTATCCATGAAAGTTTTGCTATAGAGGGGTTATAAATGGATAAGACGGAAATAAAATGTCCTTATTTGTTAAACCTGTAAATAACCACTAAGATGATATCCTTACCTTTATACTTAGACAAATCCTTTTTGAAATCCATGGTAATGTCTTTCCAAACTTGTATGGGTATAGGTAATGGTTGTAGTAATTCATGACTTTTTACATTTTTCTCTTTACACATTTGACAAATGTCAAATTGTTACATGAAAGAATATGTTTGTTTCTTGAGTCCTAACAAAAAAAAAATGCTATTTTACCTTGCCATAAGTGACTTTAATGCTAGAGTATCCTTTAATGGGGGATACATGGAATTGCTTTAGTATTTCATTATTGAGATTGCTATGAGTCCCTATATTATGCTTAACCTTATGTTTGAGCACTCTATTTTATAAGGAAATAGGGGTTTCGATCTTAGAAACAATGTCACCATTGGAATAAGTTCAAAAGCTAGGGCATTACCTTTGTAGTTTCAAGTACTTTATTAAGCCATTAGGGTAGTTAAATTGTTATAACAATGCAAGTTGCAAGCTCCTAGAATTGATCCCCTCTAGGACCTACAACCCTTTTTTTTTGGAAAAGGCATTTTTTACCTCCTTGTTTAACTTTTGTTTTTTTTTTTTATAATATATGCTACAGTTTAATCTTAAAAGTTTGGTAACCCCTTTCAATTGAAGGTATGTATACAATTGCTATTAAACTATGAATTTCAAACTCTCTTACTCAATTTTAATGATAAAATGGTGCCTTTCTAAGTAATACCTTTATTTAGACACTATCATTAAGATAACAAACAATTCCTTTTCACATATAGACAAGTTTTGATGTCTAACATTTAATCTTTAACTAAGGTAGGTAATGGGTCTCTTATTTTGCATTAGTATAGCACCAACATCATTCCCATATGCATTAGTTTCTAAAACAAAAGGTTGAGTAAAGTTTGGCATTACAAGCACTAGAGTAATAACCATAGTTTGATTTTATTGATTGAAAACTTCTTTAGCCACTTTATTCCACCCAAAATTGTTCTTTTTAAGCAACTTTTTCAATAGCTTGCTAATGTGTCAATAATCCTTAACAAACTTTCTATAGTATTTAGAGTGACTAAAAAAGAACCCTTAACTCTTTGATTATAGGGGTATTAGACAGTTAACCATGACTACCACTTTTTGGAGTCAATAGCTACCATTTTACTAAGAATAATGTGACTTAAATGCTTCTTTTATAATTAACTAAAGGAGCATTAAGACTTATTGGCATAAAGCTTATGGTTTTTAAGAATTTGTAAGTTATGGTTAAATGTACCACATGATCTTTCATGGTAGCATTATATATCAACATATTATATATATATAACATAAACTACCCTAAGTAAGGATGATATACATGATTCATTAGGGCTTGAAAAGTTTATAGGGCATTTGTCAATCTAAAAGACATTACTTTAAACTCATAATGCCCTTGATGAGTTTTAAAAGCATCCTTTGGTATGTTTATTTTCCTCATTTTGATCTGATGGTAGCTTGTTCTTAAATTTACTTTTGAAAAAACAGTGGCTCTATGGAGTTCATCTAATAAGTCATTCATAATTAAAATTGATAATTTAGCTTTAACAATAAAGAGATTAAAATTGTTTATAATCATTGTAAAAATGCTAAATGTTATCTTTTTTCTTAACTAGTAAAACTAGAGATACCAAAGGTTCTTATTGTGTTAAAGGATAAAAGACTTTAACATTTTAGCCATTATTTTTTCTATTTTAGTCTTTAAAAAATAAGGATACTTGTAGGTTTTTAGATTGATTGGTTAAGCTTTTAGCTTTAGGGAATGACATGATTATATGATATTAAAGGTGGCATTCTTGATGGTTTTACAAGAATATTTGTATATTGCTTTAGTATGGGTAGCAATTAATGGAATTCATATTGTATTAGCTTAAATTAACAAAGGAATTGATACTTTGCAAAACCTTAGAAGACCAATAATAAGGGCAAGGTTAGAGAAAATAAAGGAAACACTTAAACAACTTATTGTGCGATATTTATTTACAAGAAATTGTTAAGCATGAATTGAAGATGTTGGAGGTTTGCAAATGTGTCATTTATGGAGGAATATGAAAGTCATGGTCTTAGGAAGGAAGTTAAAGTTAACGACCCATGTTTAGGTATTTGAATGGGTTATTTTTAGAAGTTATATTATTATATAGTAAGTTGGATGAATTTCAACATCTAAATGGGTTTTTTTATGGGTTTTTATTATTATACAATGAGTTAGACAAATTTTATTAATAAGTCCATCTTAATAGGTAGGGTTTTTGGTAGTTAACATATAAAAAGGAAAAAAAAATGATTGGAGGAGAAAAACTTCTTTTTATGAATGAATAAGCTATTTTCTCTAGTTCTTTGAGAATTAATTTTAAACTTTTATACTTGAATGTGTTGGTTTAATAGATTTATTTTCTTTAACGTTATTGTTGTTAAGAGTGACGTTTAAATCTTATAGTTATGGTTCTTGGTTGTTTTATAATCATTGGGTTAAAATTACAATTATTTAACCTAATGTTAAAATGATCCTATGCCAATATTAGTGTTAGATTTTATTTACATATTATCAAAGTCCATATCATTTGGTATTAAGGCCCAAGCTCTAATTTAGGTTAATTATCTTTATTTTAATTCGTTTTATTATTGTTCATTAGTGTTTAGTTGTTAATCTATAAAAAAAAAAGAAAAAAAATTAGATTATACCTTATTTTTCTTGTATCTTTGGGTCTCTTATGTTGGTTGGTATAATGAATTTCTAACGATCATTTGTAGGGTTGTTATTTCTAAAAATTTAAGGTTCATAAAAAAAAACTTTAAATTATTTTTGCATGATTTATAACTCTAACTTTTATTCCCATTGATTGTTCTTTTATCTTGGTAAGCTAATCATGTTAATTGTATTTCTTATTTCTATTAGCCTTAATTGATTATTTTGCTTGATCATGCCACTTATTTGAAAAGATTGGTCTAAGGTTGGTATATTTAAGTTTTTGATTTGTTTTAAATTTAGTTTGCCTAAAACTATTGAAAGAGCTTTTAGAGTGTGATATTACGTTTCATTGTGTGAAACACAAGAGTTAAGGATTGCTTTAATTGAGTGGAAAGCAAACACATAAAGGAGTGATTTTTATGAGACATATTCTTTATTTACTAACAATCTTGTAAGTACAATGTCTAATAGTAAAAAAGGTAATTTTTTACATGAAGAGGGGAAAGTATTTATTCCAGACTTTAAATTACTTATGAAATCCTTAAAGTAGAAGTTTAATAGGATTAATCAAATGTTTTAAGAAGTCAAAGACAAGATGGATAAGATAAAATGGGAATTAAGTGTGAATCCTAAGAAGCTAGTTGGAAGGGTTGTGAAGGAGCAATTTGAACATGATTTTGGTAAAAATGGCAATGATGACTATAATGAGCATAATAATGCTAATAAAAACTTCAAAGGTGAATTAGAAGAGGACGTGGTAATAGGAATGGTAAAGGAGTTTGAGGCAATAAGAATGATTATGATAGATATAATAGATATTAGGATAATAGAAATAGAATGGAGAAAGGAGTAGATATAAATTTAAGTAGCATTAAAATGAAGGTTCCTTCTTTCCAAGGAAAAGTTAACCCAAATGTGTACTTAAACTGGGAGAGAAGGGTGGAGTTAATGTTTAATTATCATAACTTTTTTTAGAAGAAGAAGGTTAAGATAGATATGATTGAGTTTACTGATTATGCAGTATTATGGTAGGACTAGTAAATTACTACTAGAAGGAGGAATTTTGAAAAACTAATAGAGACTTGAGATGAGTTGAAGATTGTAATGAAGAGGAGGTTTGTTCTTAGCTCTTATTATAAAAATTTGTATAATAGTTTGCAAAGTCTTATGTGAGGGTCTAAAAATGTGGAAGAGTATCATATGGAGATTAAAATTGCTATGGTTTTGGCAAATGTAATAGAAGATAAAGAGGTGATCACAACTAGGTTCCTTCAGGAGTTAAAAAAAAACATAATTAATATGGTAGAATTACAATGCTATATAGAGTTTGAGGACATGGTACACTTGCCATAAAAGTTAAGAGGCAGTTTAAGGGAAAAAGTACTTCTACATATAATCAAAACTTAGGTATGTCTTTTTGGAAACCAAATTAGGCAAAAAAAAAATGATGAGAATACGACTTCTAAAATTAAAATTGATACACATAAACCCAATACTAGTGGGGGTAACCTTAACAGGGGCAAATTTGAGAGTATCCAAGGAAAAACTAGAGACATCAAATGTTTTAAGTATTTAGGTAGAGGCCGTGTAGTATCATAATGCCCTAACTAAAGGTCAATGATCCTTACAGATGATGGTGAATATAAGATTGGGAGTATGTTTAGTGATGAGGTTCAATTGCCACTATTAGTAAACATTAGTGATATTGATGAGGGATTAGAACACCAAGAGTATGATGGGAAACTTTTAGTAGTATAAAAAGCTCTTAATATACAAGTTAAGGAGTTAAATGATGTTGAAATGTAAAGAGAGAATATCTTTCATAGTAAATGTTGGATTAAAGATAGGAATTGTAGCTTGATTATGAATAACAGTAGTTGTACTAATAGAACTAGTACAAAGTTAGAGAAGAAGTTGGGTTTACCTACAATTAAACCTGTTGTGGAGTGGCGAGAATGACTAAATAGTTTGTGGTTCTATTTTCCATTAGTAAATATAAGGATGAGGTGTTTTGTAATATTATACCTATGTAAGTAAGGAATTTATTATTAAGTTGTCTGTAGTAATTTTATAAAAAAGTTTGACATGACAATTACAAGAATCATTATTCTTTCACCATGGATGGAAAATCATTCACACTTGTTCCATTAACACTAAAATAGGTGTATGAAGACTAAGTGAAGCTTTATAAGAGTAAGAAAAAAAGAAAGAGCGAAAAGAAAGAGAGAGTAGAGAAAAAAGAAAGTAAAGGAGAGAAAACAAGGTGAAAACGTTTGAAAGTGATAAACACAATAGTAGTTAGGTTAAAAGGAATGAAGATGAGAGAAAACAAGTAAGTGTATATGCAAAATGAGCAAATGTTAAGGTTACCTTCTAAGTTAAGTAGTAAATGATCTTAATCCTTTACAAATATTCTTATTTTTTTTAACATTTACCCTAATTCTTTTTTGCCTAATGCTGTTTCACTTTGTTGCAAGATTATAATAATGTATTCCTTAAAGAGATTTTAGATGACTTACTACCAAGAAGAGGGATTGAACATCACATTGATCTTATTTCTAAAGATCCCATTCTAAATAAGGTAGCATATAGAAATAATTTTGAAAAGACAAAGGAATTTTAGAGGCAAGTTGAGGAATTAATGAAGAAGGATCATGTAAGGGAGAGTATGAGTCCATGTGCAGTGCCAATGTTGTTTATGCTAAAGAATGATGAATCTTAGAGGATGTGTATCAATTGTAGAGTTATTAACAAAATAATAGTTCAGTATGGACACCCTATATCTAGACTTAATGATATGCTTAATGAATTGACTTTAAAAGTGGGTATCATCAAATTAGGATGAGATGAAGTGATGAATGAAAAACTATATTCAAGACTAAGTATGATTTGAGTAAATGGTTAGTTATGCCTTTTGGTTTGACTAATGTATATAACACTTTTATGAGATTAGTAAACTATATTTTGAGATTTTTTCTAGGAAAATTTATTGTGACTTATTTTGATGATATATTAATATACAGTAGAAATTTGGAAAAACATGTTAAACATTTACATTATATACTTGATGTGTTGAGGAAAGAGAAATTGTATACTAATTTGAAGAAATGTGATTTTTGCAAAGATCATGCCATTTTCTTGGGTTATGTTGTGTTAGCTCATAGTATAAAAGTTGATAAAGAGAAGATTAAGGCTATCTAAGAATGACCTATTCCTAAGAATGCGAGTGATGTAAGGAGTTTCCATGGTTAAGCTAACTTTTATATAAGGTTCGTTAAGGATTTTAGTATCATACCTGTACTATTGATTGAAGTTATTAAAAAAAGTGTGGGTTTCAAGTGGAGTAAGAAACAACAAGGTGCATTTGATTTATTAAGTTTAAGTTGTGTAATGCACTACTTTTTGCTTTGCTTGATTTTCTAAAACTTTTAAATGTGATGTATCGAGCATTAAGATTGAGGGAGTTCTCATGTAAGAAAAATGACTTATTGCATTTTTTAGTAAGAAGTTGAATAGGACAATATTGAATTACTCAACTTATAATAAAGAAATGTATACACTTGTTAGGACTTTAGAAATATGGTAACATTACCTTTAGCCTAAGAATTTTGTAATTCATACTAATTACGAATTTTTAAAACACTTGAAAGGACAAGGTAAATTGAATAAGAGATATGCAAAATAGGTTGAGTTTATTAAAATTTTTCCTTATGTTATTCAAAACAAATTAGGTAAGGAAAATATTATTGCTGATGTATTGTCACGTTGGCATGTATTGATTAGCACTTTAGGCATTAAGTTATTAAGGTTTGAGCACGTTACTAATTTGTATGCTAATGATACTAATTTTGGTAATGTTTATGCCACATGTGAAAAATCTCTTTTTGGTAATTTCTATAGACATAAGGGGTATTTGTTTAAAGAGAATAAACTTTGTATTCTTTAAAGGATTATAAGAGAGCTATTTGTGAAAGAAGCTAATGGGGGTGGTTTAATGAGATATTTTGGTATTCAAAAGACTTTTGATATTTTAAATAAACATTTTTTTTGTCACATATGAAAAAGGATATTGAAAGAGTTTATGCCAAGTGTATTACTTATAGATAAGCTAAGTTTAGGATTTTGCTCCATGATAAGTATATGTCTTTAGAAATTCTTTGTGAACTTTAGATTGACATTTTTATGGATTTTTTTCTTAGATTACCTAAGTTCAAGAAGGGTTAAAATTATATTTTTGTAGTAATTGATAGGTTTTTAAAGATAACATATTTCATTGCTTATACTGAAATGGATGATGCTACATATATTGTAGACTTATTTTTCAAAAAGATTGTTTGCTTACATGGAGTGCCAAAAAGTATTATGTCAAATCGTGATGCAAAATTTATGAGTCACTTTTGGAAGACATTGTGGGATAAGTTTGAAACAAAGTTGTTGTTTTCTATAACTTGTTATCCATAAACAGATGAGCAAACTGAGTTAGTAAATCAAACTCTTGGTAAATTGTTGCATGGTATTATTGGTACGAACTCTAGAACTTGAGAAGAATGTTTGCCTTTTATGGAGTTTGCCTATAATTATGTTTTTCATACAAGTTATTCTCCTTTTGAACTTGTTTAGAGGGTGTAGGCATATTACTTTTGAACTTGGTGATTGAGTTTGGGTACACTTACAGAAGGACAGATTTCCTATGTAAGGAAAATTAAAGTTGTAACCAAGGGGAGATTGTCCTTTTCAAGTGGTGGCAAAAGTCAATGACAATACATATACACTTAACTTGCCAAGTGATTATAATATGAGTGAAACATTTAATGTTTCTAACTTTTCTCCCTTTGTCTTTGATGCTGTAAGTACTGATTTAAGAACAAATTATTTTGATGAGCGACGGAATGATGAAATCTATAATGTACTAACTCAAATTAATAAGAGAGTTGATACTTTACAAAACCTTGGAGAGCTTATGACAAGGGCAAGGTCAAAGAAAATAAAATAAGCACTTAACAACTTGTTGTGCAATATTTATTTACGAGAAACTACTAAGCATGAATTGAGGATGATAGAGGCTTCATCGAGGTTTGCAAATGTGTCATTTGTGAAGGAATATGAAAGCTGTAGCTTTAGGAAGGAAGTTAGTGATACGAACTCCGATTATATGTAAACGGAACCCAACACCAATGTTAGTATAAGATCGTTCTAACAAAGGTTAATGGATTTGAAGTTCTGACCTAATGATTATAAACAACCAAGAACTAGAACTATAAGATTCAAATGCCACTCTTAACAATAACAACGTTGAAGAAAATAAGTCTATTGAATCAATACACTCAAGTATGAAAGTTCAGAAATTAGTTCTTAAAGAACAAGATAAATAACTCATATACTTATGAAAATAGGTTTGCCTCTTCCAGCCACCCTTCTTGCCCTTTTTATATTCTAACCCCCAAAAACTCTAGCTAATAAGATGGGCTTATTAAGGAAATTCGTCCAACCCATTAAATAATAATAAAACCCCTAAAAATAACCCATTAAGATGCTGGAATTCGTTCAACCCACTACATAACAATATAACCCATGAAAATAATCTATTTAAATGCCCAAACATGGGCTCCTAAATCCAACTATCTTCCCAAGCCCATGGTTCTCAAATTCCTCCACAGATGACACATTTGCAAGCCCTAGTGAAGCCTCTATCATCCTTAACTCGTTCCTAGCAATTTCCTGATAGTAAATGTCACACAATAAGTTGTTGAGAGCTTTCTTTATTTTCTTTGACCTTGCCCTTATCATTGGTGCTCCAAGGTTTTGCAAAGCATCAACTCCCTTGTTGATTTGAACTGGTACAATATGGCTTCCGTATTCCCACTCTCCTCAAAATGATTTGTCCTCAAATCAGCACCTACATCATCAAAGAGAAAAGGAGAAAGGTCAGAAACATTAAATGTTACACTCACATTATACTCATATAGCAAGTCAAGTTTATATGCATTATCGTTGACTTTTGCCACCACTTGAAAAGGACCATCTCCCCTTGGTTGCAACTTTGATTTCCTTTGCATAAGAAATCTCTCCTTCCGCAAATGTACCCAAGCCCAATCATTAGGTTCAAAAGTGATATGCCTATGACCTTTGTTGGCTTGTATTTCATATTGTTTGGTTTTTCTCTCAATGTTAAGCCTAACCTTCTCATGAAGTTGCTTAACTATTTCAACCTTCTTTTTCCCATCTAAGTTAACCCTGTCCTGTATAGGCAATGGTACTAAATCCAAAAGAGATAACGGATTAAAACCATAAACAAGCTCGAAAGGAGAATAACCTGTAGCACTATGAACAACACGATTATAGGCAAACTCCACAAAAGGCAAACATTCTTCCCAGGTTCTAGAGTTCTTACCAATAATAGTGCGTAACAATGTACCAAGAGTTCGATTTACTACCTCAGTCTGTCCATTGGTTTGTTGATGGCAAGTTGTATAAAATAACAACTTTGTTCCAAGCTTACCCCACAATGTCTTCCGAAAATGGCTAAAAAATTTTGCATCACAGTCTGACACAATACTCTTCGGCACTCCATGTAGGCGAACAATCTCTCTAAAAAATAAGTCTGCAATGTGTGTGGCATCATCCGTTTTGGTGCAAGCAATGAAATGCGCTATCTTTGAAAACCTGTCAACTACAACAAAAATACAATCTTAGCCCTTTTTAGACCTAGGTAACCCAAGAATAAAATCCATAAAAATGTTGGTCTAAGATTCACAAAGAATTTCTAAAGGTATATACTTACTATAGGACAAAACCCTAGACTTAGCTTGTCTACAGGTAATACACTTGGCACAGACTCTTTCAACATCCCTTTTCATATGTGGCTAAAAGAAATGTTCATTTAAAACATCAAAAGTCTTTTGAATGCCAAAGTGTCCCATTAAACCACCCCCATGAGCTTCTCTCACAAGTAATGCTCTCATAGACCCTTGAGGAATACAAAGCTTATTTACTCTAAACAAATACCCCTTATGTCTATAGAACTTACCAAAGGCAACTTTCTCACATGCAGTATATACGTTATTAAAGTCAGCATCATTAGCATACAAATCAATAATGTGCTCAAATTCCAGCAACTTAATGCTCAAAGTGCTAATCAATGTGTATCTACGTGACAATGCGTCAGCAATAACATTTTCCTTACCTGATTTGTATTGAATTACATAAGGAAAAGTTTTAATAAACTCAACCTATTTTGCATGTTTCCTATTCAACTTACTTTGCCCCTTTAAGTATTTTAAAGACTCATGATCAATATGAATTACAAACTCCTTGGGCCAAAGGTAATATTTCCACGTTTCTAAAGTCCTAACAAGTGCATACATTTCTTTATCATAAGTTGGATAGTTCAATGTTGTCCCATTTAACTTCTCATTAAAGAATGCAATAGGTCATTTCTCTTGCATGAGAATTCCCCCAATCCCAATGCCCGATGCATTACATTCAATTTCAAAGATCTTAGAAAAATTAAGCAAAGCAAGAAGTGGTGTATTACACAACTTAGACTTAAGCAAATCAAAGGCATCTTGTTGTTCCTTACTCTACTTGAAACCCACACTCTTTTTAATCACCTCAATCAATGGTGCAGCTATGGTACTAAAATCCTTAATGAACCTCCTATAAAAGCTAGCCAAACCATGGAAACTCCTTACATCACTCACACTCTTAGTTATAGGCCATTCTTGAATGGTCTTAATCTTCTCTTTATCAACCTCTATGCCATGAGCAGACACAACATAACCCAAGAAAATAACATGGTCCTTGCAAAAATCACATTTCTTCAAATTGGCATACAATTTCTCTTTCCTCAAAACATCAAGTACACAATGCAAATGTTCAACATGCTTTTCTAAATTCCTGTTGTATACTAATATATTATCAAAATAAGCCACAACAAACTTTCCTAAAAAAGATCTCAAAACATGATTCATTAATCTTATAAAAGTACTAGGTGCATTAGTCAAACCAAAGGGTATAACTAACCATTCATACAAACCATGTTTGGTCTTGAATGCAGTTTTCCATTCATCTCCTTCCCTCATCCTAATTTGATGATACCCATTCTTAAGGTCAATTTTAGAGAAGTAACAAACATCATGTAATTCATCTAGCATATCATCAAGCATGGGTATAAGATATCGATACTTAACTGTTATTTTGTTGATAGCTCTACAATTGACACACATCTTCCAAGATCCATCTTTCTTTAGCACAAGCAACACTGGCACTACACATAGACTCATGCTTTCCCTTACATGTCCCTTCTTCATCAACTCATCAACTTGCCTCTGAAGCTCCTTTGTCTCCTTAGGATTACTTCTATACACTGACTTATTGGGAATGGGAGCTCCAGGAATAAGATCAATGTGATGTTCAATCCCTCTCCTTGGTGGTAAACCATATGGGATCTCCTTAGGGAATACATCATTATAATCTTACAACAAAGATGAAATAGCACTAGGCAAAGATGAATCAAGGTTAGTGTTAGAGAAATAAGAATCCTTGTAAAGGATCAAGATCATTTGTTGCCTAGCTTGGAAGGCAACCCTAACATTTGCTAATTTTGCAAACACACTTACTTGTTTTCTTTCATTTTCACTCTTGTGAACCTGACCACTCTTATACTTAGCACTCTCAAATGTTTTTACCTTGTTTTTCTCTCTTACACTTTCTTTTCTCTCAACTCTCTCTTTTTTTTACTCCTCCTCTTTTGCTCACCTTCATAAAGTCTAACTTGGTCTTCATACACTTGTTTTGGAGTCAATGGAACATGTGTGAATGGTTTTCCATCCATGGTGAAAGAATAGCAGTTCTTATAACCATCATGCAAAGCTTTTCTATCAAATTGCCAAGGATGGCCCAATAACAAATGCCCAGCCTGCATAGGTACAACATCACAAAACAACTCGTCCTTATATCTACCAATGGAAAATGGAACCACAACTTGTTTAGTCACTTTCACCACTCCACTGTCATTCAACCATTGCAAATTATATGGCTTAAGATGTTTGGTTGTAGGCAACTTCAATTTTTCCACTAACTCTGTACTTGCTACATTAGTGCAACTACCTCTATCGATGATCATGTAACAGAGTCTATCTTGAACTAAACATCGAGTATGGAAAATATTTTCCTGCTGCATCTTAATATCATCCTCCTCCTTAACCTATACACTAAGGGCTCTCCTTGCTACTAAAAGCCTTCCACCATGCTCTGGATACTCTATCCCTTCATCAACATCATTAGCATTCTCTAGTGGTGGCATCTGGTCTTCATCACTAGCATTACTACCAGACACATAGTCACCATTCTCCTTAAGGTGCATGGTTCTCTTGTTAGGACATTGTGAAGCCACATGACCCCTACCTAGACATCTAAAGCATTTGATGTCTCTAGTTTTTCCTTAGGTGCTTTCAAGTTTTTCTTCAAATTTGCCCCTTTCCAGGCTTCCCCCACTAGTTTTGGGTCTATATGAATTGGTTTTAAGCTTAGAAGTCAACTTCTCTTCCTTCTTCCCCCAGTTTAACTTCCAAAAAGATAAACCTAAGTTCTAATTATATCTAAAAATGCTCCTTCCCTTAAGTTGCCTCTCAACTTTCATGGCAATGTGTACCATGTCTTCAAGTTCTACATAGTGTTGCAGTTCTACCACATTAACTATGCTTTTATTCAATCCTTGAAGGAACCTAGCCATGGTTACCTCCCTATCCTCTATTACATTTGCCCTAAACATAGCAATTTCCATCTCCTTATGGTACTCTTCCACACTCTTGGAACCTTGTGTAAGGCTTTGCAACTTGTTATATAAATCCCTATAAGAAGAGCTGGGAACAAATCTCCTTCTCATCACAGTCTTCAACTCATTCCATGTTTCTATGGTTCTCTCAAAATTTCTTCTCCTAGTGGTAACTTGCTGGTCCCATCATACTACAGCATAATCAGTGAACTCTGCCATAGCTAACTTCACTTTCTTCTCTTAAGAGAAGTTATGGCACTCATATATTAATTCTACCCTTCGTTCTTAATCCAAATAAACATCAGGGTCAGCTTTCCCTTGGAAAGAAGGTATTTTCATTTTAATACTACTAAGATTTTTGTCTACTCCTTTCTCTACTCTATTTCTGTTGTCCCAACTTCCATTGTACCTATCATAAACATTTCCATTACTTCTTATTCCTCTACCATTCCTATTACCATGTCCTCATTTAAATCCACCTCTAAAGTTTTTACTAGCATTATCACCATCATCATAATAATCATCACCATCTTCCCCAAAGTCCTGTTCAAATTGCTCCTTCATGACCATACCAATTGGCCTCTTAGGATTGACACTCGATTCCCTTTTTATTTTATCTATCTTGTCTCGAACTTCCCAAAACATTTGGTCAATCCTATCAAACTTTTGCTTTAAGGATTTCATAAATTATTTGAAATCTAGAACAATTACTTCCTCCTCTCCAGGTGGGAAATTGCCTTCTTTAGCATTAGATATTGGATATGCAAGATTGTTAGTAACAAAGAATATACCTCACAAAACTCACTCCTTTGTGTGTTTGCTTTCCACTCAACTATAGTAGTCCTCAACTCTCATATTTCACATAATGAATTGCAAACTTCAAGAGCTCTTTCAATAGTTCTAAGCAAACTAAATTCAGAACAAACAAAACTTGAATATATCAGTCCTAGACCTACCTCTTCAGAGAAGTGACATGATCAAGAAGATGGGCAATAAAACAAACAAAATGACAAGGAATTCAATAATATGAGCAGTGCAATCAGACAACAATCAATTATCAAATATAATTGAGTAAATGACCAATTGAGCAATGAAGTCGTTTTTTTTTTTTGGTTAACTAATGGGTATTTCTATAGAAGGAATGAATAACAGAAATGAAACCCAAGAAATACACGATTTTATTTTTGGTTAATTAATGGGTATTTCTATAAAAGGAACGAATAGCGAAAAGGCAACCCAAGAAATATACAATTTTTTTTTAATTTTTGGATAACTAATGGGTATTTCTGTAGAAGAAACAAATATCAGAAAAGAAACCCAAGAAATACACGATTTTTTTTTTTTTTTGTAATTGTTCCACCAACAATGAAGAATTCACGAAATAGATAATAACAAAAGTATAACTAACCTGAGTTAGAGCCAAGGCTCTGATACTAAATGATACGAACTCTGATTATATGTAAATGGAACCCAACACCAATATTGGTATAGGATCGTTCTAACAAAGGTTAATGAATTTGGAGTTCTGACCCAATGATTATAAATAACCAAGAACTAGAACTATAAGATTCAGACGCCACTCCTAACAACAACAACGTTGAAGAAGATAAGTCTATTGAACCAACACACTTAAGTATGAAAGTTTAGAAATTAGTTCTTAAAGAACAAAAAAAATAGCTCATACACTTATGAAAATAGGTCTGCCTCTTCCAACCACCCTTTTTACCCTTTTCATATGCTAACCCCCAAAAACCCTAGCTAATAAGATGGGCTTATTAAGGAAATTCGTCCAACCTATTAAATAATAATAAAAACCCCTAAAAATAACCCATTAAGATGCTAAAATTCGTTCAACCCACTACATAATAATATAACTCATGAAAATAATCGATTTAAATGCCCAAACATGGGCTCCCAAATCCAACTATCTTCCCAAGCCCATGGTTCTCAAATTCCTCCACAAATGATACATTTGCAAGCCCTGGTGAAGCCTCCATCATCCTTAACTCGTACCTAGCAATTTCCTGATAATAAATGTTACACAACAAGTTGTTGAGAACTTCCTTTATTTTCTTTGACCTTGCCTTGTCATTGGTCCTCCAAGGTTTTGTAAAGCGTTAACTCCCTTGTTGATTTGAGCTGGTACAATATGGCTTCCATCAGTTAGAGTTGACAGCTTGTGTTTAGGCATTTAAATAGGTTATTTTTAGAAGTTATATTGTTATGTAGTAGGTTGGACAAATTTTAGTATCCAAATGGGTTATTTTCATAAGTTTTTATTATTATGTAATGAGCTAAATGAAATTTATTAATAAGTCTATTTTAGCATGTAGGGTTTTTTATGGCTAACATATAAAAAGAATAAAAAAAAAAAAGACAACTAGAGGGGAAGAACTTCTTTTTATGAGTAAATGAGCTATTTTCTTTGATTCTTTGAGAACTAATTCTAAACTTTCAAACTTAAGTATACTAGTTCAATAGACTTATCTTTTTTAATATTATTGTTGTTAAGAGTAGCGTTGGAATCCTATAATTTTGGTTCTTGGTTATTTTATAATCATTAGGTCAAAACTTCAATCCTTTAACTTGTGTTAAAATAATCTTATACCAACATTGGTCTTAGGTTTCATTTTCATATAATCAAAGTCCATATCAATAGCTCCTTAAAAACTTCATTGGCGACATTTGGTAAAACTATTGTACAAAGATGAGCTTACATTGCTTTTCCTTTCTTCTTAATGAAAGTTTTCTAACTGCAATATAGTCATTACTCTAAGTATATCCTTTTATCCATGACAAGTAACTAGTAACTTAATTGGTTTACGCTCCTTAGTAAAGGACAATTTACAATTTTTGAAATCTAATATATTGGACTGTTTTGGCCTAACCAATCAACCCCTAATATCTTATTTAAAGGCTAAATATTAATGAATCTTAAATCATTCTTAAAAACTTATCCTTACATTTTTCACTTAATTTCTTTGATCTTTTCCTTACTAATCACTTTAAACTTATCATTTACATTAATTAATAAGAGGTATGTAAGAACCATAGGATATAATATCTCATTAACTAAGTTAGCATTTAGAAAACTATACATGCTCCTTAAGTCAATGAGTATGGTGAGTGTCCTTGTTACTATTTAACCCTTCAACCTAGTGGTATTTAAGCTTGTGGAGCCTATCATGGTATATATAGATATGCTACCTAGTACTTCAATTACTTCATTTGAATTAGAATCGAAGAATGCCTCCCCATTATCTTCTTCCTCAATGTTATCAATAGGTAACATTACCCTTTCCATAGCCTGTAAATTTGTTTTCCTGACACATTAATGCCCAAGATTAATTGGAACCTTGTGATTTATAGTAATTATTGAATTAATTAAAGTCTTATTATCCATTTATTGTCCTGTCACTATTTATCCAACCTCAATATTCCTTCCAATTCCCATTGACTTTTTGTTTATCCAATAATTGTTACTCCAAACACAAGTTTTAGAGTTGTTCTTCCATTTTATTCCTCCACATTTTCCCCTTATCATAACCCTAGTTTATGGTTTAGCTGTTTTACTCAAGCTTATCACAACCTATTTTTATAGTTTGGATAACTCATATAAATAATTCAATGACTTTGATTCTTACATCTTTATGATTGATTTTATAAAATCATTGAGTTCATTATATAACTAGATATAAAATACTTTTATGTAAATGAAGGGTTAACACTTTTCATAAGTGCCTTAAGCTCCATAAATCTCTCTTGGTATTCTCGTAAAGTGCCTAACTATGACAATTTATTGAACTCTTGTACCATATCTGAAAATTTATCATTCCTAAATCACAAGTATAAATCATTAAAAAAATTTTTCCAAATAACTTAAACTTGATCTATTAGTAAATTTTAAAACACATATTTTTTTGCTATCTAAATACATAGCCGCCAACTTTACCTTAGAAACTACATTACAAATCCTAAAATATCTATTATGTTTCATGATCCATTTTTTCAAGTTAGTGTCTTTCAAAATAAAGAAGAGACATTTTAAGGCTCCAAACTAGTATTCTTTCATACACTTCAATCTTTCCAAACCTTCGATGATTGCTCTATTTTTGGAAATTCCATAGGTAAAGGTAAAATTTTTAATTGATTATTAGCCATAAATCTGTCTATTACTAAAGTAGAAGGAATTACAAGCACAAGCATGTGATTTGAAGACTTAAAATGATTAGGAAGGTCAATGAAATATTACGTGAGTTGCTCAACCATTTGTTTCAAAGCATTGTATCCTCCTGAACGGCAACATGATCCTTTTAAATGGAATTACACTATTCTTCAAGTCAGTGTATCATTTTCTCTTTTTCCTATGCCATGGTTGGGCTCAACACTATCATAGCTTGATTCTTCCTAACCATTTTTTTGAAAGCTAGATCACTAAAGAATTAAATGTTTTGATATCAACTTGTTAAGTCTTAGAGATCTAGATTTAGGTTTGAGAGAAAGAAAAGGAATTATGATAAAAATGAGAGACTATCTTGAAAATACTGCATTACGTATTAATCTTATTCCTTAGTTGTGTGACAGTATTTTGGGTCTGTAAACCTTAGTAGTCTTTGATCATAAATTGATTTAGCGGTAACATGCGCAAGAAAGAGGAAGGACTTCACCCTTTTGGCAGTCTATGTGTTATACAAAATTATTGATTTTGAGCATTTCATTCATTTTGGCTGCCAATTTAATTGGCGATGCCCAATATATTGCCAACTATCATCTTATCACTTCTACTTCATCAATTTTATTTCCTTCTCCCTTGCTCTCTCTCTTTGTTTTTTTTTTTTTTTAAATTCATGTACTTTGTTACATTTTATTTACTGCATTAGGTTTGAAGCAACTTAGGGTTGTAATTGCAAAGTTTATTTGAATTTATATCTAATTAGATTGGGAAACCTTCCTTGAACACTATCTCGTGGACTTAGTTAGATAAAAAAAGAAGAAGAAGAAGAAGAAGACTTTATATTACATACAAAATATTTTATTTTATAAAAAAATATTTATACAATATAAAAAAATTTTATAGTAATATAATAGATATTTTTATACAATCCATTTATATTATATAGAATAATGTTCATATAAAATAAAATATTTTATATATAATATAAAACTTTTTTATATTTACTTGAATTTACAAAACTATGCATGACTTTAACAAGACTTTGTTAAGAAAATCTTTCTTAACTATATAGTATTGTAAATTCAAGTAGATATAAAAAAAATTATATTGTATATAAAATATTATATAATATATATATATATGATATATTATATTCAAAATATTTTATACAATACAAAAATTTTACATAAATAACTATTATATTAGTATAAAATTTCTTTATATTATATAAAATACTATTTGTATATTATATATATATATGGTCTATTCTAAGTTCACAATACTTTGTGTCAACGTAAATGGATTCTACAAGAAAAATCTTTTTCCTTAGCATATAGTCTTATAGATCTAAATAGATACGAAAAAATAAAATTTTTTTTATTGCATGTAAAATATTTTATATAACATAAAAGCTCATTTAGAAAATAATATAGTAATGGACTTACAATTCAAATAGAATACCCAACAAGCACAATATAATGAAAAAGTAGTAGAAATAATCACAATATGCAGTTAAAAAAGGTAATGCATGCTCATATCATGCTATTAACACATTGCAATAATTAAAATGAACAACTGTTGTTCCCACTCAACTTCAATTCATCATGTGAAAAGATCTGCAAATATAAACATAAAAAATCATAAAAGTAAAAAGAAATGAAGTTACTAATTATAAGGATTTCAACTCTAAATTTTGAAACTTTTTACCTTGAAAGATGGATTTAGTAAACAACTAATCCCCTAATTCACAAATATAAAGTGAACAAAAAAAAAAAAAAGAATGGAAAATTAGGCAATTCTTCAACTGAAAGAAATCAACTCTATTATCCTCCAACATAATAAACTATATGTTTTCCATTTAGCAAAAATAATTAAAACCAACATATATATACATATATATGTATATATGTTTATACATTAATGTTTACATGATCCATGAAATAATTAAATACATCTCTCTTACCTATAACAAAATCTCCATTTTGTATCCATTGCTTGATGATTTTTTACGTTTTATTTAATATATTAGCTATGATACTCCATCCTAATATTTTTAGAAGAGCACTTTTGTTTTTAGAAATTTTCTCCATCAAATTTTTAGTATCTTCCACCTAGTACTTGGGCCAGACACTTATTTTATGTATTGTTCTACCATTTCAAAGGAGTCTCTTGACAATTTGATAATACTACAAAAGGACCCCACCATTCTCTCTACTCCCAGTTTATTCTAAAATAAAGTATAAACCCCCGTAAGGTAAAATAAAATTATGATAAATAAGATTTACCTCTAATGTTGAAATTATTAAAGTAATATGTGAAGTGCTTCACATCCCCAAACAAACTTGTAAACCCACACAAGGTTCCTAAGATTAACTTCAAGTCAGCCATTTGACACATAAAATTATCTATTTTTAGTTCTATGATCTTGCTTTATGTAACATCCCATTCCTATTGGCGATAATGTACTCAATGTTAAAGTTTTCATGACTTTTCTACAAACAAGCCTCCGGTGAGTGCATTTTATCAAACTTTTAAATACATAACATTCTTTACTACTCAAACGAATCTTATCAAAATTGTAAATTATAGTTCTATTAATAGAAGCATTACTTTGGTCTTGTTAAAGATGTGTCCTCGCTTCCAAAAACTGAGTAAACAAAATTATTCTATTACTAAAATAAGACATGCAACATAAAAACAAAAAAAAATTATTTGCATAGCATCAACATCAACATATTGTGGTCACCACACAGAGATTTTGAAATGGTATGTATTGTAAGATCTTACCATCTAAAAAAAAAAAAAATCTTGTGGCTACGAAGTCTAGCTCTTTTTATCTCTAAAATTAAGGACGAAGCCAAAGTTTTCTTTACCTTAGTATATCTATGTATGTACGTATCTATGTCTATATATATATAAGTATATGTATGTAATCATTTGACCTAATAGTAAGTGTTATTTTGCTATTTTACAAGTATTGGGTTTGATATTTACGTTTGTATTTATTTTTAAAATTATTTTTATTACTTTATTTTGTCTTATTTATAAAATTTATTTTTTCTAAAAAGTTGTTATGAATTTGTTAGTAGTTAAGATGAATTTACAATTATACAATTAAGTCTCATAAATAAATTTTAGTAATTTAAAATTTTATTAAATTAAGTTTGAGTTATCTATAACCAATTCGTTTAAAATTATATTAATAATATATTAGTTTTTTAATGCCTTGAATTGAATTTAGTTATTACTAATTAAATTTAGAATATATTTGTAAAGAAGAGAGTTGGTCAAAGAAAAAACAAAAAAGATAAATTACAAGAAAATAAAGAATTAATTAATACATATATAGTGTCCAAAGATGATAAATATAGAATAGCAATATAATTTCCTATTTATATTTAAAAAATTTCTTTTAACAAAATTTTTATTTATTTTCTTCGACTTTCTTGTTTTTCTAAAATTTCCTTCTTCCCCTGATGAAAAAAAAAAAAAATATAAATCTAGTCATTAGTAACTTCGGGGAGCATAAAAACCTCCCAGTGCAAACGAAAAACACATGTGATGGACAACAATATACATAAATTCAATGCAAAAACTTAATAATCTTATATGCTAAAAAAAAAAAGCTTGACCATTTCACAGATGTCGATATTCTTTTGCTACGTCCAACACCAGCACAATGTGTCAGTTGGGTTTGAATGATCTGTTCATTATCATATACATATATATATATATATATATATAAGAATCAACCTAACATTTGAAAATTGCACCTTTTTCTCCTTTAGTTATCATAGTTTCTGTGCATAATACATTTTCTTTGTTCTTCGGATTGAGGTTTGAACAAATAATGTCGTAGTCCCGTACAGCTAATGAGCTATTCGTGATCTTTATGAGCGGGAGGAGCAGAGCCCATACCATAAACTCTGCCGCCTCATTACCGATCTCATTCCCATGATCGAGAGCGGTGTTAGGAGTGTCACTAGCAACTTAGCAGTAAGTTACATCAATTTTTATTGTTTTCTTTTAATGGGTAATAGCTACGTTGTTAGCCTGTTTGGGATACCTGGTTGCAGATTTTTCAGAAGGCAATATCATCTTCAATTGCCTACAATGGTCAATTCAGGTACACCGAATTGCTTTATTTAATGTTTATTCTTCTTTGTGCTCTTCTTTAATGACTAGTTTATCTGCCTTGCACAAGCGGATTGAAGATTGTTCATTAATCTCTTCGAAGTCTGTCTAGTTCATCGATAGGTAAATATTATTTAAATAGTGCCAACAATATTTTAGCTTCGATTACGTGCTATTATTGTTTCTTTGTCACCGAGATTGTCAAAGATGCTCTAATGCAGGGCACCAAGTCTATGGATATGGAATTCAAGAAGAAGTCTTGCATTGTCACAGCTCTCTCGTATGGAAGATGCGGAAAAGGACAACACTTTAAGTAAGTTAACAAAATTATGAAAATAAATTTTGTTCTAGATTGCATTTACAACATTATTTCTTATGAATTGGATCACCCCACCTTCATTTTAGTTTTACTTTGCATAGTTAGCAAATTTTGGTATAGTTATTAATCCAAACAAGAGATTAAGTGATTAGTTGAAGAATAATTTTAATATAAAAATTTTTGTAATTAAAAAAAAATCTTAATATAACAATCAATATAAATATAAAAATTTATAAATACACAATAAATATTTGAATATAAATTAATTGTATTTTATTATAATATATCAATTTTGTATTAACATATAAGTAAATTCTTGATTTTTGAATTATAATATCATTATTTATATATTATACATTTTATTCTTTAATCATTAATTGAGCATTTAATTCTTTTTGGCTTCCAATTCAATAATTCACTCATGTTTCTTTTTCAACTTATTTCCCTTTCTCTTACTTCTTCATTAATGAAAATTTTCATGTTTACATTGGTTCATTATGTTTGAATTAACTTTGTGTTCTAATTTTACGGTTATTTTTTAACATTAAGTTATATACATGCAAGAATTATTTATAATTGCATTAAGCCATGAGAAAAAGTCATCTATATTAATAAAAAATACAAAAATTTTTATATAAAGCAATCTATTACCACAATACATATAACATTTGGCTATCATGATCCATTAAATCCAAGTCATTAAGTCTATGTGACAAGTTTTGTTCTACTTCACCAATGTATCAATAAAACGGTTATAAAACTAAAAGATGAAGGAAACTTAATCACTAATTCAATTACTGATATCATGAAACATTCACAAAATTTTCCAAAGTCTTTCTTTTCTATTGTTAATCCATGCAACTACAATTTGATAATCGCTTTAAATGATTAACAGAGTCCCTCTTGCCTCATTTCATTAACTTCACAGAATTATTACTTTCCCAATTATAAATAATTTTGTCACATTAATACTAATAGCCCCGATCACCTTAGAGAATATGCACATAACTTTTTCATTGATGTCTCGCAACACACCCCTTATATTTGTCATCCCACGTGTATTAGTTATTATGGCATCAATATTAAATTTATACTCTTTCTTTAGGGACGAGGACTAAGTCTTGTGGTCACATCTTGTTCTTCCTCATTGGGTAAATACCTTTGAGATTCAATATGAACTCATCCAATGTGAAGTTGCATTGCAATCACTTTGCCTTAGACCACCACCATAGCTTAGCGCAAATTATATCACATATTTTCTCAACTAAAAATGGATTGCTCACAAGGATATGCTTATTCCTCCCTAACCAGATATACCACACAATCACATAAAACTCCATCAACCATATTTTCTTTGATGTGCAGCCATTCCTTACATTACACCATAACTCTTATGTGCCTTTTACCAAACCCAATATTGACTGAACTTGAAATTGCCCATGAGACATCTCACCATCTTAAACATCTACACCACACTGCCTAGATATGATGTCAATGAAGAAATAAATGTGTAGTTGACTTATGCCTTGTAGAGCAAAATAAGCAGACATTTTCCGTGTACAAATTTGTGATCAGCCATAATCTTTCTTTAAGAAAAAGGTGACTTATTATTAATTGTCACCCAAAAACCTTTACTTTAAATATAGTTAATCCCTACAAGATGTTTATTACACTTGCCTTATTAGGTCCATGTTAGTAGTTTTAAAAGTTGTAAAAAGATACTAAGAACTATCTGTCTTTTACTTAGGGCTAAATCAACCTATCCTTCTCCCTTTACACTGGTTGAAAAGCCAATATGAGGTTCCAAAACTCAGTAAATAAATCTTCTTCCCATTCGAAAAAAACCCTTTACCACATATATTTCCATACTCATCAGTTATGCTACCATCTGCTAAAATTGTTAACCCTGCCTTTTTGCCCTATTGACAATGTGAACAACTTTGGAAATCTTTCAACTAATGGCAAGTCACTTAACCATATATGATTCCAAAAATCCACTCTTCCATTATCTCTTACCAAATAGTTGTAATTGGATTTAACTATTTCCATATTCATATCTTCCCTTTACTATAAAAAGCATATTTCTATCCATATTGATGACATTTACTAACACCTCACCAACCATTACGAAGGCCATAACTTGTGTTCTCCACATTATGCTTTAAGGATTTTAACGCAATGTGCATCCTTTGCATTCTTTACCTTCCACAGCCATTTCGACAACAACCCATTATTGGTATTTCTTAAATTGTCGACCCCTAACCTACCTCGTTTTATCTAACAACTTATAAGGCCTTAATTGACATGATAAATTTGCCTTTTACCCTCCTCCTTTCCCTAGAAAAAGGATTTCTAGATCTTTTCAAGAAATTCCTCTATTATTTTCGACATCTAAAAAAAAAGACAAAGTATATCAACAAAGTAAATAAGCAAAACTTCAATAGTATCACATGTTCAATTTTTGATAGAAATCTCACATTTTACCTTGCTGTTCTACTATCCATCTTTTTAATGACTAGGTCTTATAGGGCTTCGGCTTATGGTTTACTCTTAATAATAGTTTAAGATATTTCAATGATAATGATCCAACCTATTAGCTCCAGAAACTAGCTTATCCTCATACAAAATTATCTTCGTTAAGTTAACTTTTAAATTCAAACAATAATAAAAGTAGTGAAAGATCTTTTTGTAATTCTAAATTGAATTATCATCTACTTCTTTGAAATAATAATATTGTAAATAAATTATAAGTATGTTAATGTAATATCATTTCCAAGTAGAATGCCTTTTATAAAATCTTATGTTGTTACTTTTTTAAAAATTAAGCTAAGATCCTAAGCTATTAAAAGAAATAAGAAGGGTGAAAATAAATCTCTTATTTTAATCCTTATTTCTTTTAAAAAAGTTGTGTCAATTTGTTATTAATTAAAATAAAAAAATATAGAAATAATTATACACTTTTATATCTATTATTTTCACTAATTGCTCAATTACATATATCTTATTACACCGACAAGAAATATTCACTTAATAAAATTGTATAATTTTTTTAAGTTAATTTTGACCATAATACTCTCACATCTCAATTTTTCTATGAATTTTGCCTTCTTACAAATGTTGCTTAAGTGTCCCCACAACTTTGCCATGTGTAATGTGGATCAGCATTTGTCCTCCTTCAAATTTCTGCATCTGGGCAATGAATGGATGTGTTGATGACCCCATAAAAAAATGTTAGGAGGATCGGGGGGTTTTGAGATTATTAAAAAAAAAAAAGAAAAAAAAGAAAACATGGAATCAAAATCATTTTATTTTAGATCCCGTAAACAATACAATTATACGTCTTTTGAGATAATCATGAACGATGATGAATAATCTTACTCCAAATCCAAAACAAAATAAGTTAGCCAAATCCGTTACGCTGCTGACTGCGCGTAGCTGTTTTTCTGATGATGTTGATTTAGGCTCTACCCCCAGATTTTTCTTTCTTCTAAAAAAAGAAAAATAAAAGTATATTTATATATCTATTTTATTTTCCTTTTATTAACAAGTAATTGGGGACACCATCATCTAAGACTGAATGATGAGAATCCACGGCCTTATTTTATTCTCTCATCTTTGCGATTTTAAAATTTAGTTGAAATCAATTAAAAAGAAGCAGACGAAGAAGACGAAGAAAAATCACCTGAACATTGTTTGAGTATACTACTTTACAAGAAGCATGCGTGTACGGGAGTCGCCGCCGCGGACGCTACGGCTGGATTTGGCTTTCCTTTTAACCGTTTTTGGCCAGGTGACGCAGAGAAGCGCTCCGGCACGGAGGTATGCTTTTTATTGTGCTCCTGCTTCCGGTCATCAATTCCAAGGCACATTTGGTGTTTTGAATTTTCATAATTATTCCACTGCTTCCGGTGACACCCAATCCTATCATTTGCGATCGGCGGAAAGAGATAAATGTGGGAATCTTGATGATGCTCTCGCTTTGTTCCGTCGAATGGTTCGTAAACGACCTTTGCCTTCGATCGTTGATTTCAATAGACTCCTGGTGGATGTCGTTAGACTGAAACATTACTCCAGTGCTGTCTCTTTGTTCAGACAACTCGAATGCTTGGACGTTGCTCACGACGCGTATAGCCTTGGTATCCTCATCAACTGTTTCTGTTGTCTGAAACGAGTGAACTTGGGTTTCTCAATTTTTGGCAAATTGGTAAAACTGGGTTTTTCGCCTAACGCTGTTATATTTGGTTCTCTTATCAATGGGCTGATTATACAGAGTGAACTCGGCCAAGCCGTGAGGTTTTTCAACGATTTGGTTTGCAGAGGCTATCGACCCAATCTAATTGGCTATAATATTATAGTGAAAGGCCTATGCAAATTTGGTGAAAATCAACGAGCTCTTCGAATGCTCGAGATTATGGAAGAAGGTGGTATTGAGCCGGATGTGGTGTCGTATAGTACTGTCGTTGACAGCCTTTGCAAAGATGGGCTAGTAGATGAGGCCTTCAATCTCCTCTCTAAAATGATGGACAATGGCATTTCACCAACCATTTTTACGTACAACTCTTTGGTCTGTGGTCTTTGCAATTTGGGTCAATGGGAGGGAGTTACAAAGTTGCTTGATGAAATGCTTTTTAGGGCCATCATGCCAGATGTAGTAACCTATAACATTTTAGTTGGTGCATTTTGCAAAGAAGGAAAGATTCAAGAGGCCCAACTTGCAATTGAAAGGATGACTCATAATGGTGTAGAGCCCAATGTGATTACTTATCGTACCTTGATGAATGGATATTGTTTAACAAATCAAATTGATAAGGCCAAAAGTGTTTTGTGCAGCATGGTTGGTAGGGGGTGCAAGCCGGATGCAATTAGTTATAGCATCCTAATTAACTGGTACTGCAGGCATAGAAGAATGGATGAGGCTAACAGGCTCCTTGCTGAAATGTGTCATAAGGAATTGATTCCTAATACTGTCACTTACACCTCTCTTATGAGAGGTCGGTGCCTTGTAGGAAGACCTGAGGCTGCAAAAGAGCTTTTCAAGGAGATTTATTCTAAGGGTCACAGTGCAGATTTGATGACTTTCTCAACTTTAATAGATGGCTTTGGCAAACATGGTCATCTTGATGAGGCAATGAGACTATTCAAAGTGATGCAGGAGAGAGGATTAGATCCTAATGTCGTGGTTTATAATAGTCTTATTAATGTTATGTGCTATGTTGGCATGCTTAGGATGTCAATAGGCCTCTTTTGCAAGCTTTTCAGCAAACAGTTATTGCCCGATGTCTGGACATATAACATTATGATGAAGTGGCATTGCAAAGAAGGACTGTCAAATCAAGCATACAAGTTATTTAGAAAAATGGAAGATTATGGTTGTTTACCTGATAGTTGCTCTTATAATGTAATGATCAAGGGGTTTCTTGAAAATAATGAATCATCCAGTGCCATGGAACTTTTGACAGAAATGGCTAGAAAAGGGTTCTCTGCTGACTCATCCACAGCGGGCATGATAGTGGCTCTGGCATCTAATGATGAGATTGTTCGTGATTTTTTGTTAAGCTCATGAGATAGAATTGGGATGGGAGATTTTGATGTCAATGCTGCTTCTCTGTAATCCATATTCATACAAATCAAAGTTTATGTTGTTTTTTCTTGTTCTTAAGTAATTGCATGTCATTGGAACTCTCCTTTTTTCCACTTTCACCTGCCAAGCATGATTTACTTATTAAGAAAAGCAAGCTGAATATGGATGGTTCAGGTTATGCAGGACAATTGTGATTTTGGTGGTTGTTATGGATTATTAGCAGTTATAAAATTTGGATCTTTTGAGCTGGTCTAACTGCTAAGTATTATGGTTTCTGGTATGATTATTTTATTTTGCATTGATCTGTATTTCTCCTTTGCACTGCTTGCTCTCATAATGACATTTTTGCTGCACTTGTGCTCTGTTCTTTGAGGTATCTAATGAAAGCCGCAAGTACCGTGGTCTTGGATTTATATACTGTTGTTCCCACAGCCTTAGGTTGTTATTATTATCAACTAGGTTTAAGTGTGTAAGAAAGTAAAGCCACATAGAAGGGCAAGAAGGTAAAAACCACATAGAGGGCCAAGAACGTAAAAGTCACATAAAGGGGCAAGACAGTAAATTCGTCGCAAGTAAACCCTATTAGGGTTTTATGGAATAGAGTATATAAAGACTTTGGAAGACAAAATTAGGGCAAGGTCAACACAATTGAATACATGGCAAAATACTAAACCCTATACAGAAGAACACCACTTGCAAAAGAAAAGAGTAGTTGTCGAGTGAACAGTACAGCTGTCGTGAACAGTGCAGTCGTCGGAAATTGAACAGAACGAAGAACAGCCAAATTGAGCAAATCGGAGCAAATCATGTGACGGCAAGAGAGAGAAACCTGTGAGGAACGACACACCAACGGTTGGATGAAAGGAGAGAAAACGTAGCCGACGAACGAAGAGAGAGAAAAAGCTTGGAAGAGAGAGAAAAGCTGTCGTTGGAGATAGGAGAGAAATGGATATAATGGCTAGACGGTTGGCGAGGAGACAACACGACACACTGCAACCTTACACCATCGGTAGAAAAGAGAGACGATCAAAACGGCTGGTGAAGGGGGGCGACGGCAGAACGATACGGAAGAGAGAGAGAACCATCGATAAAAACAGAACCGTTGAGAGAGAGAAAGAGGAGACGACCGAAAAAAAGCTGAACGAAGAACAACCGTTAAGAGAGAGAGAGAGAGAAAGGGGAGATGGCCGAAAAAATGAGCAGAACGAGAAAAAAAAAGACAATCGGCAGAAACCCAAGAACGGCCAAATCGGAGTCGACAGGAAGGAGAGAGAAAACACGGCCAAATAAGGGGAAAGGAGAGAAAATCTGGAACGGCCAAAGAGGGGTGGACGAAGAGAGAGAAATCTGGTGGTAAGAGAGAGAGCCGACAGGACGGTGAAAGAAATCCGGCAGAACGGTAGAGAAATTCAGCAGTAAGAGAGAGAAATCCGACTGGACAGCAAGAGAGAGAAACGGACAATGAGATTGTGAGACAAGGAGACGGGTAAGATCGTAAGACGGTGAAAGCAGGAATTGTGTGAGACAACGTAGAGAAGGAATTCAGCGAAGCATTGAACTTAACATATTTCCAGACTTCTTCAAGAGAGGTTAGAGAGCGTTGTGGTGAGCTTCTAAGCAGCAGTGGAGCAGCCTTTCAATTCAATAGAGGCAAGATAAGCTAGAAGAAGGGTAGACACAGTAAGTGACACTCTTTGTATTGTACTTTTTTAGTAATTGCAATAGTGAAAGGAGCAAAGGATTAAGACATCCATTGTAATTGAAATTCTCAAGTATAGTAGATAGTCTCGGTAAGGGAGAGTCCCTACCACCGTGGATGTACGTCATGTTGACGGAACCACGTAAATCTTATGTGTCCTTAATTTGCTTTACGTTCTGTGTTTTGAATTGAGTTGTGAACGCGCTAAAGTATCAGCCAACCCATAACCTAACGAAGACCTAAACAAGAACATTCGTATTGTCTATTAGGCAAGGTGTCTAAAAGGTGACTTTGGAGACTATTGTGATTAGTAGGTAGCAATAGATCTACCTTAGTCGAGTCTGAGAAAGAGTTCACTTTTAAGAAGAGATTGAAGTTGCTCACTTACCTGCGAATTGCGAATTGTGGTGATCCTGATTCACCCCCCTCTCAGTATCACAAACTAGTAGATCTTAGGAAGAAGTCAGGAACTTCATATACACCATTATTTGCTATTTTTGAGATTGGAGTATATGAGGCTTCACATCTTTGATAAAGTTTTGACTATTATTTAGCAGGATGGAATTGCTTTCGTTCTAAACTGGACCAGCTTATATTAAAGGAATTAAATGTCCCTTTTCTCCATTCTGATTAGTCTGCAAGCGAAATTGTAGTGAAAGGACTTACAGAATTTATAGGTTTTGAGGCCGCGGCACGGGAACATTTAAGAGGGATGAGGACTGCTGCAGCACTTGCGACAACTGACATTGGAATTTCCCTCGCTGCCTTCAGCAATGAAGCTAAAATTTGCAATGAAAGGGCTATCTTAGATGAAAGTTTGCCCATCTCATGGAGTGCTTCTTCCCAACCTTCTACACATGGTGGTTTCTGGTGGAGAACCAGGATGGCCACAAGAACGTTTAAGTGAGTACATTGGAATTCCATCAACAAAAAATTAGGAATCATCCACAAATTTCTTTAGACACTATTCTTACAAACAAAATGAAGCTCCATATTTCGATGCAAGACAAATGCCTCGAGTACAAAGGAAACTAGTAACACCATAACCAGTAAAAGAGTAGGAGACTATGATGGCAGTCCAAAAAGAAAAAATAAAAAAGAAAAAGAGAACTTCTAATTAAATAAGCATGTTCAGCCTAGTTCTAAATGAAAGGGAATGGTGGCCCAAGGACTAATTGTGCCAATCATACCATTGCAAGACATTGTAGCCATGGCATAACAATTGCCCTTTCATTTCCTAATTGTTAGAAAAAGAAAATGCCAAGATGATTGGTTTTTTTTTTTTTCAACTTTTTCTGCAATTGTGCTTTAAGCACATTTGAAGCACAACCTATGTAGATAAAAAGTGCATAAGAGAACCATTTCCTTTATGTAGTTATTTATAATTTGTTTAGGATAGCCTTCTAATTTTTAGATTGGGATTGGGTTTTGTTCAACTTAATTTTCTACTAAAGTAAAAGCCTTTCACAGAAAATTTAAATCATTAGGAGTCATGATGATTTAAAATTTTGATTCTTAAGAGTGGATCAATTGTTTGTTAAATATAATTATAATTTAACTTAAATAATAGTATAATTATAAAATTGATATTTAAATCCTCATTTCTTTTAGGCCTATTGGTAAATTGTCGCAAATCACTAAAATCCAAGCATTTGGCCTCTAATGATAATTCATACCAATGAGAAAGAAACAATTCTTACAATCTAAAACCCTTTTAGGAGGAGAGAAAGGAAGAGACGAGTAATCCTAATATGTTAGAAATGTAGTATCTAACTATTATGTAGGGTATTTACAAAGATTTATTTAAGTATTTCTATATTTCAATTTATGAGATTGATTACTTTCTTCAAAAGAAAGAAACATGACATGTGTCAATCACATAACTCAATTAATGTTTTGTCTTAATGGCACATTAACTAGGAATAGTTAGAAGTAATATTTTGATGTAAAAGGTATCTCATAATTATGATCTCATCGTAATTATCTTTGTAAAATATATTTATTCCATAGACTTTATTTTTATAGTTTATTAATGATTTTATCATTATATAAATCATATTAAAGATAAAGATTACCTTTAATTGATATGTTATATGTCTGAAATATCAAATATGCATTTATAATAGTAACCAACATATCAACTACTAGGGCATACATTAACATAAGGCCCACCTTGTTGAGGTGTTCTTGATTTTGAGCAGATGTAACACTTAAGTTGTGTCATTATTTTGTGGTTTGAAGTGGGCTTATACTTCATGTAATAATCTTTAAAAGTCATTGGAGGTTACATTGTAGTGTAGAAGATTAAGAAGGAGGTAAAACTAGTATGGGGCTAGTTGTAAGATTTTGAGGTCTAGTGTGGTCAACTAAAATGAAAGTTAAGGTTCCCTTATAATAAGCTTATTATAGGATTAGCCCTATTTTTATGTTTGGTCTTACTTCCAATGTAAGAACCATTAACTTAACCTTTATTTAGATGTCATATAGTGGGTCTTAAACCTTTTTAAGTTTTACCTAACTCCCACTACTTCTTTGAATTTCTCCTTTTAAAATATAGTAGGCTTTGAAACAAACTTTTTACTAAATGAGAGTTTGGTTGACTAACCCAAAATTTCGTTTTGTTTTTGCTTTCCTTATGTTTTCTTTAGACTATCTAGGTAATATTTATGATCAACTAATTTAAAAAATCTATTAACTTTGAATCTTTTTAATTCTTTCTATCTTATTTAGAGATATCATAAGATCTTATCCAAAACCTTTCTAAAATAAAAAATTTAATAAAAATGCAAGACTTTTGTAAAATAGTTAAGTTAATTTAAATTTAAATTCAAAGATTTTGACTAAAATAGTATAAATCAAATATTATATAGCCATATATATTTCATCTTGAATATTCATTAATCATGAGATAGGTTAATCAATTAATAGATTATAAAGAGATAATTCAAATAGATTAACAACAATCAAGCATGGAGACACATTAAAATACAATAAATATCACACATAATCTTAATCTCAATAGAAAAAAATCCAAGTAATAGCTAACAAAACCTAGATTTACAATTGAAGTTTTACATAAGTCATACATGGTGTTACTTTTAAACAAGAGACAACTTATGAACTAATTATTGATCCCTTTGTTTTTTTTTTTTAGTGAAGTCAACTTATGAACTAATTATTGGTCCCTAGGGCAATACAAGAGGTAATTTAATTGAGTTTACTTGGTTTAATTACTCAATCCATACTTAATCCCATGCCAAAAAATAAGATAACTAATAATGAATGATAAAATAAGCAATGTAATAATTAAAATTATAGAGATAAGTGAAAAGAGAGCGTGCATAGTAATTTATAGTAGTTTGACTTAAATCATATACCTATATCCACTCCTTAAGATTTATCCTTTGAGAATTTAACTTAACTAACCTTTTTTTTTTTTTTTTGTAAGGTGTAAACAACCCTTTATATTAGGTCACCTTAACCTTAATAATAATAAAGCTTCCATGAAACTTTCATAAGAACTAATGATTCTTCACAACTTAAAGACTCACATTCTCTATCACATTTCACTAAAATACTCTTACTCTTTCACAATTTTAACTAGAATATTCTTACTCTTTCACAATTTTAACCTTTCTCTTTTAGAGCCTTTTATGATAAAATCTCACTTCAGATAAGAAGAGGGGGGGATCTTAGGCCTTATAAACGTAAGCATTACATACTCCAATAGGCTACCTTTTTGGAAGAAGGTAATGGACCCGTGACAAGTGCTATTAGAACTAGCCTAACCTGAATTCGATGTTCGTTGCTAAGTGCTTTAAGTGGGGGAGTAGATTGGTGGGCTCGGTCTACGACGATGGCATCATTGGATTCGGTGGGGGAGAATGTGACAGAATCTCGTATCGGATAAAAAGAGGAGGGAATTTAGGACTTATAAATATGGGCACTATATACCCTAATAGGTTGCCTTTTAGGGATAGGGTAATAGCCCTTGTGACACCTTGCTCTTGATCTCTCATTTATTATCACTTTTCACTTTTGATTAGATGTATACAATGAATAGCTTTTCTTAATCTCTTTTTTTCTCCCTTATTATCAAAAGAGTTCTATAACTTTTTTATATATAAACACAATAAATGAGCCATTGGAGATTAATTCTTTTCCATAAAGAAAATTAATTTCTAAAACATAAAATTTTATTTCTGAGGCATTAATCTGTCACATCACTTAAACTGATTAACTGGCTTAAAATCTTAATAACTTTCTCAAGCTTTTATGATTTGAACTATTTAATCACATCAATTAATCATAGTTGCTAGTCAGGTCAACATACTTAAAATCTTTGTAATTTTTCTTTTAGAAGCTTTCTTCATGTTTAGTCAACTACAAGTACTAGTTTGGTCAATTAAACAAAATTCTCTATTTCTTTTCTCTTTATAGTTTCTTTGATGTTTGGTCGACTATGGATATAAGTCTGATTAACTAACTTAAATTATCTATTTCTTTTTTACTTCATTCTTATTTCTATTGGCTATTTGATCAATATCATAGGTTAACTTAGGCCAATTATCTATCAACTTTGAATCTCCATAATTCTTTCCATTTTTCATCGATATCACTTAAAATCTCACTTAATACCTTACTTAAATAAAGATTTGACCAGAAGTAAGATCTTTGTACAATTGTTAGCTTAAATCAAATTTGAAATTCAAAAGTCTTTTTTATAGTAAGCTTAAATCAAAATAATGACAATCCAAATAGGGATAATATTTGCCAAACAAGTAATTATATTAATTAAGTATAGAATACACATCAAAATATAGTCATAGAATATAAAACATGATCATATTATATCCTTCTCATAAATCATAATAATCTCAACATTCTCTCTCTTAAACTTAACACTAATATATGAGAAATTTCACACTATTGAGATCAATTAAGTAAACTCATAGTAATTCTTATGCTTAAAAAATCATTAGTAATCTTATTTTAAACCTATACATGTAAACAAAGTTGTAGGCTTATGATCAAAAGGGTTCTCCATGAACTTTACTTGCTTTTAAGTCTAAAATTCTATCATTTCAAGTGTGATAATACTTATAAATGGGTTCTTTAATTTAGTTGAAAACAATTGGTAAGGTTACTAGTTTTTCAATCTATAAAACTTGTTGTAAGACATCGATAAAAAAAGAATTAAGTGGTTAAAAAAGTAAATTCTCGAGTTTAAATCTCTTAAACTTAAGTTTCATATAGGTTTTAAGGTGATAGGTTAGCAATTATGAGCTAAACATTTATTTTGGAGGTTTTAGTTTGAAGGGTATATGATGTAAGAAAAAGATAATAGTCATTCCTATAACATAACTTATCCTAATCTAGGTCTCTTAATGGATAAGCCAAAAAACAAAATGAAACAAAAGTTTCTTCTCTCCTTTGGCATTTACTTTAACTTAGTGAATTTTATATAAGCCACCTATGCACCCATAATCAAGGTATTTTGGGAAAGGGGACAAATATTGGAAACTAAGGTCTCTTTTCATGAAGTTTAGACTAACTTCATAAGGCCTTATAGCCTTAAGCCTAATTTAAACTATACAATTGTTTTTTAGAAGCTTTAAAAGGTTGCTCATCATGATCTTTATTATCTTTGGGCAAAAAAAATAAGTAACACTTTTGCCACATATTTCTTTATTTCATTTGATAATATGAGTAGCTTAAAATTATTTCAACAATTGAATTTTGTGAACGTTATTGGTTTTTTCCTTAGCTAATTCAATTTTAATTGCATTAAAAATTTACCAATTTATGTAATATATCTATTTTGGTGACACTAACTTGTCATGTGACTCATTTCTCATTAGTTTTTACCTCATTTTTATAATATGATATTTAACTTTTTCATATCGTTTTTTCTAATATTACGTGAAACTATGTATAAAATTACAAATATTACTATTTAAGATAAAGAGTGGTGTGGTAATTATAATACAATTCATCACATTTTTTAATTAATATTATATGAAATTATATGTTATAAGTACAAATGTTACAAAAAAGAAAAGAAAAGATATATAGTAATTATGATGAGAAACGAGCTATAAAACTTTAATATGATAAGTGTTTGGAGAGAATAGGTAATAACAAAATAGAAAACTTTTAACAAAGATTATTAAAGTTAAGAAATGCAAAAGAATAATGTCATTTTTTGGAAAAATGAAATCAATATCCATGATGAGAAGTAGAATATTTTCGTTAATTTTTCTCCTTATTTAATATTTATTTTTTATTAATTTCTTTATCATCTTAAAACTTCATTATGTGTTATGACTTTTTTCATTACTCCTTTAATAAAGTAGACAACATTTATTTCTCCTTAAAAAAAAAAAATTCTACCAAGGACCTTATCTTGTTGTCAATTGTGAGTAATAAAGCCAAATGGGGTAGGAAGTACTTATATAATCTTCAAAATATGATATAGTAATGGCAAAGTGGCAAGTGGTATTATACTAGCACTCAACTAAAGAAAATCATTTATGCTAGTGATAAGGGTATAAGAAACACATATTTTAGAGGTAATTTTTAATACATTGATTTAACCTTTTGACCTACCCATCAAATTGTAGGTGATACACAATGCTTAAGTATGTAGTTGTCTTTTATAACTTAAATATCTTTTATCAAAATTGGTTCATGAAAATTCTGCTTCAATTTGTAACTATAATTTATGGTAGCCCATGAAGTTTGAATACTTACTTAAAGAACATTCTTACATTTCCAAAGGTAGTGAAAGGGTGTTTTAGGCCTAAAAAGTGAGTTAATTTCATATTACATCCTTCGTTTTAAAAATCAATAATCATTATATAAAATCCATTACAATGTGACACTAGACTTGCTCTAGTATAGGCAGAGATTGCAACAATCTAGGATAAGGTACATTCTCAATCTTACCACATTAACAAACTTCACAATTTTGTATGTTATTAAGGTTTGAGCACGTTACTAATTTGTATGCTAATAATACTAATTTTGGTAATGTTTATGCCATATGTGAAAAATCTCTTTTTGGTAATTTCTATAGACATAAGGGATATTTGTTTAAAGAGAATAAACTTTGTATTCTTTAAAGGTTTATAAGAGAGCTATTTGTGAAAGAAGCTAATGAGGGTGGTTTAATGAGATATTTTGGTATTCAAAAGACTTTTGATGTTTTAAATGAACATTTTTTTTGTCACATATGAAAAAGGATATTGAAAGAGTTTATGCCAAATGTATTACTTATGGATAAGCTAAGTTTAGGGTTTTTCTCCATGATAAGTATATGTCTTTAGAAATTCCTTGTGAACTTTAGATTGACATTTTTATGGATTTTTTTCTTAGATTACCTAAGTTCAAGAAGGGTTAAAATTATATTTTTGTAGTAATTGATAGGTTTTTAAAGATAGCACATTTCATTGCTTATACTGAAATGGATGATGCTACATACATTGTAGACTTATTTTTCAAAAAGATTGTTTGCCTACATGGAGTGCCAAAAAATATTATGTCAAATCGTGATGCAAAACTTATAAGTCACTTTTGGAAGACATTGTGGGATAAGTTTGAAACAAAATTGTTTTCTATAACTTGTTATCCATAAACAAATGGGCAAACTGAGATAGTAAATCAAACTCTTGGTACATTGTTGCATGATGTTATTGGTACGAACTCTAGAACTTGAGAAGAATGTTTGCCTTTTATGGAGTTTGCCTATAATTATGTTTTTCATACAAGTTATTCTCCTTTTGAACTTGATTAAAGGGTGTAGGCATATTCCTTTTGAACTTGGTGATTGAGTTTGGGTACACTTACAGAAGGACAGATTTCCTATGCAAGGAAAATTAAAGTTGTAACCAAGGGGAGATGGTCCTTTTCAAGTGGTGGCAAAAGTCAATGATAATACATATACACTTAACTTGCCAAGTGATTATAATATGAGTGTAACATTTAATGTTTCTAACTTTTCTCCCTTTGTCTTTGATGCTGTAAGTACTGATTTAAGAACAAATTATTTTGATGAGCGAGGGAATGATGAAATCTATACTGTACTAACTCAAATTAATAAAAAAGTTGATACTTTACAAAACCTTGAAGAGCCTATGACAAGGGCAAGGTCAAAGAAAATAAAATAAGTCACTCTTAACAACAACAACGTTGAACTAGAACTATAAGATTCAAACGCCACTCCTAACAACAACAACGTTGAAGAAGATAAGTCTATTGAACCAACACACTCAAGTATGAAAATTCAGAAATTAGTTCTCAAAGAACAAGAAAAATAACTCATACACTCATGAAAATAGGTCTACCTCTTCCAACCACCCTTCTTGCCTTTTTTATATGCTAACTCCCAAAAACCTTAGCTAATAAGATAGACTTATTAATGAAATTCGTCTAACCCATTAAATAATAATAAAACCCCCTGAAAATAACCCATTAAGATGCTAAAATTCGTTCAACCCACTACATAACAATATAACCCATGAAAATAATCCATTTAAATGCCCAAACATGGGCTCCCAAATCTAACTATCTTCCCAAGCCCATGGTTCTCAAATTCCTCCACAAATGACACATTTGCAAGCCCTGGTGAAGCCTTAATCATCCTTAACTCGTACCTAGCAATTTCCTGATAGTAAATGTCACACAATAAGTTGTTGAGAGCTTCATTTATTTTCTTTGACCTTGCCCTTGTCATTAGTCTTCCAAGGTTTTGCAAAGCATCAACGCCCTTATTGATTTAAGCTGGTACAATATGGCTTCCATCATTCCCGCTCTCTTCAAAATGATTTGTCCTCAAATCAGCACCTACACCATCAAAGAGAAAAGGAGAAAGGTTAGAAACATTAAATGTTGCACTTACATTATACTCACCTGGCAAGTCAAGTGTATATGCATTATCGTTGACTCTTGCCACCCCTTGAAAAGGACTATCTCCCCTTGGTTGCAACTTTGATTTCCCTTGCATAGGAAATCTCTCCTTCTGCAAATGTACCCAAGCCCAATCAACAGGTTCAAAAGTGACATGCCTACGACCTTGGCTTATGTTTCAGATTGTTTGGTTTTTCTCTCAATGTTAAGTCTAGCCTTCTCGTGAAGTTGCTTAACTACTTTAGCCTTCTTTTTCCCATCTAAGTTAACCTTATCCTGTATAGGCAATGGTACTAAATCCAAAGGAGATAATGGATTAAACCATAAACAAGCTCGAAAGGAGAATAACCTGTAACACTATGAACAACACAATTATAGGCAAACTCCACAAAAGGCAAACATTCTTCCCAGGTTCTAGAGTTCTTACTAATAACAGCACGTAACAATGTACCAAGAGTTCGATTTACTACCTCAGTTTGTCCATCAGTTTGTGGATGGCAAGTTGTAGAAAACAACAACTTTGTTCCAAGCTTACCTCACAATATCTTCCAAAAATGGCTCAAAAATTTTGCATCACAATCTGACACAATACTCTTCAACACTCCATGTAAGCGAACAATCTCTCTAAAAAATAAGTCTACAATGTGTGTGGCATCATCCATTTTGGTGCAAGTAATGAAATGCGCCATCTTTGAAAACCTGTTAACTACAACAAAAATACAATCTCGGCCCTTTTTGGACCTAGGTAACCCAAGAATAAAATCCATAAAAATGTTGGTCCAAGGTTCACAAGGGATTTCTAAAGGTATATACTTACCATGGAACAAAACCCTAGACTTAGCTTGTCTATAGGAAATACACTTGGCACAGACTCTTTCAACATCCCTTTTCATATGTGGCCAAAAGAAATATTCATTCAAAATATCAAAAGTCTTTTGAATGCCAAAGTGTCCCATTAAAGCACCCTCATAAGCTTCTCTCACAAGTAATGCTCTCATAAACCCTTAAGGAATACAAAGCTTATTTACTCTAAACAAATACCCTTTATGTCTATAGAACTTACCAAAGGCAACTTTCTCACATGCAGCATATACGTTACTAAAGTCAGCATCATTAGCATACAAATCAATAATGTGCTCAAACCCCAGCAACTTAACACTCAAAGTGCTAATCAATGTGTACCTATGTGACAATGCGTTAGCAATAACATTTTCCTTACCTGATTTGTATTGAATTACATAAGGAAAAGTTTCAATAAACTCAACCCATTTTGCATGTCTCCTATTCAACTTACCTTGCCCCTTCAAGTATTTTAAAGACTCATGATCAGTATGAATTACAAACTCCTTGGGCCAAAGGTAATGCTGCCACGTTTCTAAAGTCCTAACAAGTGCATATATTTCTTTATCATAAGTTGGATAATTCAATGTTGCCTTACTTAACTTCTCACTAAAGAATGCAATAGGTCGTTTCTCTTGCATGAGAACTCCCCCAATCCCAATGCCCGATGCATTATATTCAATTTCAAAGATCTTAGAAAAATCAGGCAAAGCAAGAAGTGGTGCATTACATAACTTAGACTTAAGCAAATCAAAGACATCTTGTTATTCCTTACTCCACTTGAAACCCACACTCTTTTTAATCACCTCAATCAATGGTGCAGTTATGGTACTAAAATCCTTAATGAACCTTCTATAAAAGCTAGCCAAACCATGGAAACTCCTTACATCACTCACACTCTTAGGTGTAGGCCATTCTTGAATGGCCTTAATCTTCTCTTTATCAACCTCTATGCCATGAGCAGACACAACATAACCCAAGAAAATAACATGGTCCTTGCAAAAATCACATTTCTTTAAATTGGCATACAATTTCTCTTTTCTCAAAATATCAAGCACATAATGCAAATGTTCAACATGCTCTTCTAAATTCTTATTGTATACTAATATATCATCAAAATAAACCACAACAAACTTTCCTAAAAAAGGTCTCAAAACATGATTCATTAATCTCATAAAAGTACTAGGTGCATTAGTCAAATCAAAGGGCATAACTAACCATTCATACAAACCATGCTTGGTCTTGAATGCAGTTTTCCATTCATCTCCTTCCCTCATCCTAATTTGATAATACCTACTCTTAAGGTCAATCTTAGAGAAGTAACAAGCACCATGTAATTCATCTAACATATAATCAAGCCTATGTATAGGATGTCGATATTTAACTGTTATTTTGTTGATAGCTTTACAATGGACACACATATTCCAAGATCCACCTTTCTTTGGCACAAACAACACTGGCACTGCACATGGACTCATGCTTTCCCTTACATGCCCCTTCTTCATCAACTCATCAACTTGCCTTTGAAGCTCTTTTGTCTCCTCAGGATTACTTCTATACACTGGCTTATTAGGAATGAGAGCTCTAGGAATAAGATCAATGTGATGTTTAATCCCTCTCCTTGGTGGTAAACCATCTGGGATCTCCTCAGGGTATACATCATTATAATCCTGCAACAAAGATGAAATAGTACTAAGCAAAAATGAATCATGGTTAGTGTTAGAGAATTAAGAATCCTTGTAAAGGATCAAGATCATTTGTTGCCTAGCTTGGAAGGCAACCCTAACATCTGCTCCTTTTGTAAACACACTCACTTGTTTTCTTTCATTTTCACTCTTGTGAACCTGACCACTCTTATACTTAGTACTCTCAAATGCTTTCACCTTATTTTTCTCTCCTTCACTTTCTTTTCTTTCGACTCTCTCTTTTTTTTCACTCCTCCTCTTTTGCTCACTTTCATAAAGTCTAACTTGGTCTTTATACACTTGTTTTGGAGTCAATGGAACATGTGTGAATGGTTTTCCATGCATGGTGAAAGAATAGCGGTTCTTGTAACCATCATGCAAAGCTTTTCTATCAAATTGCCAAGGACAGCCCAATAACAAATGCCCAGCCTGCATATGTACAACATCACAAAACAACTCATCCTTATATCTACCAATGGAAAATGGAACCATAACTTGTTTAGTCACTTTCACCACTCCACTATCATTCAACCATTGCAAATTATATGGCCTTGGATGTTTGGTTGTAGGCAGGTTCAATTTTTCCACCAACTCTGTACTTGCTACATTAGTACAACTACCTTCATCGATGATTATGCAATAGAGTCTATCTTGAACTAAACATCGAGTATGGAAAATATTTTCCCGCTGCATCTCAATATCATCCTCCTCCTTAACCTGCACATTAAGGGCTCTCCTTACTACTAAAAGCCTTCCACCATGCTCTGGATACTCTATCCCTTTATCAACATCATTAGCATCCTCTAATAGCAGCATTTGGTCTTCATCACTAGCATCACTGCCAGACACATTATCACCATTCTCCTTAAGGTACATGGTTCTCTTGTTAAGACATTGTGAAGTCACATAACCCCTACCCAGACATCTAAAGCATTTGATGTCTCTAGTTTTTCCTTGGGTGCCCTCAAGTTTTTCTTCAAATTTGCCCCTTTCCAAGCTGCCCCCATTAGTCTTGGGTCTATGTGAATTGGTTTTAAGCTTAGAAGTCATCTTCTCTTCCTTCTTCCCCCAGTTTGATTTCTAAAAAGATGAACCTAAGTTCTGATTATATCTAGAAGTGCTCCTTCCCTTAAGTTGCCTCTCAACTTTCATAGTAATGTGTACGATGTCTTCAAGTTCTATATAGTGTTGCAGTTCTACCACATCAGCTATGCTTTTATTCAATCCTTGGAGGAACCTAGCCATAGTTGCCTCCCTTTCCTCCATTACATTTGCCTTAACCATAGCAATTGCCATCTCCTTATAGTACTCTTCCACACTCTTGGAACCTTGCATATGGCTTTGCAACTTGTTATACAAATCCCTATAAGAAGAGCTGGGAATAAATCTCCTTCTCATCACAGTCTTCAACTCATTCCATATTTCTATGGTTCTCTCAAAATTTCTTCTCCTAGTGGTAACTTGCTGGTCCCACCATACTACAGCATAATCAGTGAACTCTGCCACAGCCAACTTCACTTTCTTCTCCTCAGAGAAGTTATGGCACTCATATATTAATTTTACCCTTCGTTCCCAATCCAAATAAACATCATGGTCAACTTTCCCTTGGAAAGAAGGTATTTTCATTTAAATACTACTAAGATTTTTGTCTACTCCTTCCTCCACTCTATTTCTGTTGTCCCAACCACCATTGTACTTATCATAAACATTTTCATTACCTTTTACTCCTCTACCATTCCTATTACCACGTCCTCCTCTAAATCCACCTCTAAAGTTTCTACTAGCATTATCACCGTCATCATAATAATCATCACCATCTTCCCCAAAGTCATGTTCAAATTGCTCCTTCATGACCCTACCAGCTAGCCTCTTAGGATTGACACTCGATTCCCTTTCTATTTTATCCATCCTGTCTCAAACTTCCCAAAACATTTGGTCAATCCTATCAAACTTCTGCTTTAAGGATTTCATAAGCAATTTGAAATATAGAACAATTACTTCCTCCTCTCTAGGTGGGAAACTACCTTCTTTAGCATTAGACATTGGATATGTAAGATTGTTAGTAACAAAGAATATACCTCACAAAACTCACTCCCTTGCGTGTTTGCTCTCCATTCAACTATAGTAGTCCTCAACTCTCATATTTCACACAATGAATTACAAACTCTAAGAGCTCTTTCAATAGTTCTAAACAAACTAAATTCAGAACAAACAAAATTTGAATATATCAATCCTAGACCTACCACTTCAGAGAAGTGACACGATCAAGAAGATGGGCAATAAAGAAAACAAAATGGCAAGCAATTCAATGATATGAGCAGTGCAATCGGACAACAATCAATTATCGAATATAATTGAGTAAATTACCAATTGATTAATGAAGCCATTTTTTTTTTGGTTAACTAATAGGTATTTATATAAAAGGAATGAATAATAGAAAGCTAACCCAAGAAATACACGATTATTTTTTTTGTTAACTAATGGGTATTTCTATAAAAGGAAAGAATAGCGAAAAGGCAACCCAAGAAATATACAATTTTTGTTTTTTAATTTTTGGATAACTGATTCTGTAGAAGAAACAAATATTAGAAAAGAAACCCAAGAAATACACAATTTTTTTTTTTTTTGTGATTGTTTAACCGACAATAAAGAATTCACGAAAGAGATGATAACAAAGTATAACTAACCTAAGTTAGAGCCAAGGCTTTGATACCAAATGATACGAACTCTGATTATATGTAAATGGAACCCAACACCAATGTTGGTATAGGATCATTCTAACAAAGGTCAATGGATTTGGAATTTTGACCCAATGATTATAAACAACCAAGAACTAGAACTATAAGATTTAGATGCCACTCCTAACAACAACAACGTTGAAGAAGATAAGTCTATTGAACCAACACACTCAAATATGAAAGTTCAGAAATTAGTTCTCAAAGAACAAGAGAAATAGCTCATATACTCATAAAAATAGGTCTGCCTCTTCCAGCCACCCTTCTTGCCCTTTTTATATGCTAACCCCCAAAAACCCTAGCTAATGAGATAGGCTTATTAAAGAAATTCGTCTAACCCATTAAATAATAATAAAAACCCCTGAAAATAACCCATTAAGATGTTGAAATTCGTTCAACCCACTACATAACAATATAACCCATGAAAATAATCCATTTAAATGCCCAAACATGGGCTCCCAAATCCAACTATCTTCCCAAGCCCATGGTTCTCAAATTCCTCCACAAATGACACATTTGCAAGCCCTGGTGAAGCCTTAATCATCCTTAACTCGTACCTAGCAATTTCCTGATAGTAAATGTCACACAATAAGTTGTTGAGAGCTTCCTTTATTTTCTTTGACCTTAACCTTGTCATTGGTCCTCCAAGGTTTTGCAAAATATCAACTCCCTCGTTGATTTGAGCTGGTACAATATGGCTTCCATCATTTAGAGTTGACAGCTTGTGTTTAGGCATTTAAATAGGTTATTTTTAGAAGTTATATTGTTATGTAGTGGGTTGGACAAATTTTAGCGTCCAAATGGGTTATTTTCATAAGTTTTTATTATTATGTAATAAGCTAAATGAAATTTATTAATAAGTCTATTTTAGCATGTAGGATTTTTTATGGCTAACATATAAAAAGAATAATAAAAAAAAAGACAATTAGAGGGGAAGAACTTCTTTTTATGAGTAAATGAGCTATTTTCTCTGATTCTTTGAGAACTAATTCTAAACTTTCAAATTTAAGTGTACTAGTTCAATAGACTTATCTTTTTTAATACTGTTGTTGTTAAGAGCAGCGTTTGAATCCTATAATTTTGGTTCATGGTTAATTTATAATCATTAGGTCAAAACTTCAATCCCTTAACTTGTGTTAAAATAATCTTATACCAACATTGGTGTTAGGTTTCATTTTTATATAATCAAAGTCCATATCAATAGCTCCTTAAAAACTTCATTGGCGACATTTGGTAAAACTAATGTACAAAGATAAGCTTACATTACTTTTCCTTTCTTCTTAATGAAAGTTTTCTAATAGCAATATAGTCATTTCGCTAAGTATATCCTTTTGTCCATGACAAGTAACTAGTAACTTAATTAGTTTATGCTCCTTAGTAAAGGACAATTTACAATTTTTGAAATCTCATATATTGGACTGTTTTGGCTTAACCAATCAACCCCTAATATCTTATTTAAAGGCTAAATATTAATAACTCTTAAATCATTCTTAAAAACCTATCTTTACATTTTTCACTTAATTTCTCTGATCTTTTCCTTACTAATCACTTTAAACTCATCCTCTACATTAATTAATAAGAGGTATGTAAGAACCATAGGATATAATATCTCATTAACTAAGTTAGCATTTAGAAAACTATACATGCTCCTTGAGTCAATGAGTATGGTGAGTGTCCTTGTTACTATTTAACCCTTCAACCTAGTGGTATTTAAGCTTGTGGAGCCTATCATGGTATATATAGATATGCTACCTAGTACTTCAATTACTTTATTTGAATCAGAATCGAAGAATGCCTCCCCATTATCTTCTTCCTCAATGTTATCAATAGGTAACATTACCCTTTCCATAGCATGTAAATTTGTTTTCCTGACATATTAATGCCCAAGATTAATTGGCACCTTGTGATTTATAGTAATTATTGAATTAATTAAAGTCTTATTATCCATTCATTGTCTTGTCACTATTTATCCAACCTCAATGTTCCTTCCAATTCCCATTGACTTTTTGTTTATCCAATAATTATTACTCCAAACACAAGTTTTAGAGTTGTTCTTCCATTTTATTCCTCCAGATTTTCCCCTTATCATAACCCTAGTTTATGGTTTAGCTGTTCTACTCAAGCTTATCATAACCTATTCTTGTAGTTTGGATAACTCATACAAATAACTCAATGACTTTGATTCTTACATCTTTATGATTGATTTTATAAAATCATTGAGTTCATTATATAACTAGATATAAAATACTTTTATGTAAATGAAGGGTTAACACTTTTCATAAGTGCCTTAAGCTCCATAAATCTCTTTTGGTATTCTCCTAAAGTGCCTAACTATGACAATTTATTGAACTCTTGTACCATATCTAAAAATTTATCATTCTTAAACCACAAGCATAAATCATTAAAAACTTTTTCCAAATAACTTAAACTTGATCTATTAGTAAACTTTAAAACACATCTTTGTTTGCTATCTAAATACATAGCTGCCAACTTTACCTTAGAAACTACATTATAAATCCTAAAATATCTATTATGTTTTATGATCCATTTTTTCAAGTTAGTGTCTTTCAAAATAAAGAAAAGACATTTTAAGGCTCCAAACTAGTATTCTTTCATACACTTCAATCTTTCCAAACCTTCGATGATTGCTCTATTTTTGGAAATTTGATTGGTAAAGATAAAATTTTTAATTGATTATTAGCCATAAATTTGTCTATTACTAAAGTAAAAGGAATTACAAGCACAAGAATTGACGCATGCAAGAGGTTTCAGCCAGCACAATTTACCTTCAATGGGAAATGGCGTCTCTTAAATGATATTTGAGTGGGCAAGAATCAAAACACATGTTTTATTATTATTATTTTTTTTAAAATCCCTTAAGGGGATGGACGTTGCTCACAACACGTATAGCCTTGGTATCCTCATCAACTGTTTCTGTCGTCTGAAACGAGTGAACTTGGGTTTCTCAATTTTTGGCAAATTGGTAAAACTGGGCTTTTCGCCTAACGCTGTTATATTTCGTTCTCTTATCAATGGGCTGATTATAGAGGGTGAACTCGGCCAAGCCGTGAGGTTTTTCAACGATTTGGTTTGCAGAGGCTATCGACCCAATCTAATTGCCTATAGTAGTATTATAGTGAAAGGCCTATGCAAATTTGGTGAAAATCAACAAGCTCTTCGAATGCTCGAGATTATGGAAGAAGGTGGTATTGAGCCGAATGTGGTGTCGTATAATACAGTCGTTGACAGCCTTTGCAAAGATAGGCTAGTAGATAAGGCCTTCAATCTCCTCTCTAAAATGTTGGACAATGGCATTTCACCAACCATTTTTACGTACAACTCTTTGGTCTGTGGTCTTTGCAATTTGGGTCAATGGGAGGGAGTTACAGAGTTGCTTGATGAAATGCATTTTCGGGACATCATGCTGTTAGGTATCCCTCCTACGTGGAGGGAACCTTTGAAAAGAAAATGAAAAAAAAGGAGGTTGACTTAATGAGGTATAAATACCTCGTTAAGATTAGGTTTTGGTGTGTAAGTGAATTGAGAGAGGTTGAGAGAGTGAGAGCAAGAGAGAGGCTGCCCGACGGCCAAAAGAAAAGAAAAAAAAGAGAGAAAAGAGAGAGAGAAAAAAAAGGAGAAAAAAGAAGAGAGGAGAACTATTGGTAGAGTATTTTTGATCTTACGTTTGGAAAGGATATTGGTGTCTGATTAGTTTAAAATTTGAATGGTTGATAGAGGATGTTTAGTTCTTATTTCTGAACGGTGGAGATTGGGTTTCGAGCACTATAAGTCCTACTTCTCTTCAGTTTTTGTAGGTCTATTTTCTGGGCAATGTTTTGTGTACAGAATTGGTTAACCGTGTAATTGGAAGATTGTTTTTGGTCCGATCGAGCTGATTTTTGGTCAGTAGTTGGAGGACACATAGATCTTCTTTGTGGACAGTTGCATTGAGTTTCTGTGAACTATAAAGGCAGGTATTCTATTCGAATCGAAGCCTCTCAATTCTGGTAAATCTCTGCTTTCTCATCTATGGCAGAATTGGTAAACCGTATGATATATTATTGACCCGTGGTCCGATTGAGCTGAAATTTGGATAGCTGGTAGGGGACATCTGGGGGTTCATTTTAACGGTTGGATTACTGCCTTGAGGTCTGGTTGTTGAGTTATTATTGACAGAAAGTGTCTTTCGTGTTGGTTAACTCATTTGGCCTCTCACTTTGGTTCAAATTGAGTTTGTTTAATTTGGTTGATGTAATTGAGGTTGTGTACCTCTGTTGTATTCACTTATTGATTATAGTGAAGTTGATTTCTGCACCGGTGTGTCCCGTGGTTTTTCTTCTTTGCTTTGAAGGGGTTTTCCACGTAAAAAATCGGTGTGTTCTTGTGTGATTGTTTAAGTTGCCTTATTTGTTATTCAGTTAACTTCTCACAGATTCAAACAAGTGGGAGAGGTCTCTTGGGCAATTTGTATTCCGCTACCCCTCTCCCATCAAAGTGGTATCAGAGCTTGGTTACCTGGTTACCTGGTTACTTGGTTGGTGTATTTGGCTTGTTTGAATGATGGAGTTGAATGTGAATAGAATAGTCTGTTTGAATGGCACAAATTATCATATATGGAGGAGTAAAATGAAGGATCTCCTATTTGTGAAGAAATTGCATCTACCAGTATTTGCTACTACGAAACCTGAGTCTAAAACTGATGAAGAATGGGAATTTGAGCACGAACAGGTTTGTGGTTTTATACAACAATTTGTTGATGATAATGTTTATAATCACATTTGTAATGAGACACACGCACGAACTTTGTGGAGCAAGCTTGAGACTTTGTATGCTTCAAAGTCTGGTAATAACAAGTTGTTCTTGTTAAAGAAAATGATGCAGTTGAGATATAATGAAGGGAGTTCAATTGCTGACCACTTAAATGAGTTTCAGGGTCTCATTGATCAACTATCAGGCATGGGCATTAAGTTTGATGACGAAGTTCTTGGGTTATGGTTACTTGCTACCTTACCTGATTCTTGGGAGACTTTTCGAATGTCTCTTGCTAATTCTGCCGCCAGTGGTGTTTTGTCAATGGAACTTGTAAAGGGTGGTGTGTTGAATGAGGAGATGAGAAGGAAATCTTAGGGTTCATCATCATCTAAATCAGAGGTTTTATTTACTGAAAATAGGGGGAGAAGTCAAGAAAAAGGAAGTGGTGAAAATGGTAGAAGTAAGAGCCGAAGCAAGTCACGATCTAAGTATAAGAATGTCCAGTGTCATTATTGCGGGAAGATGGGTCACATTCAGAAAAAGTGTTACAAGTGGAAGAGAGAAAATAAAGATGGTAGTGATAGGCACGAGAAAAAGAATATGAGTAATGATCGTATTGCTACTGCATCAACTTCTGGTACTGGTGACCTTATTGTTGTTTCTGATGAAAATGTGATTAACCTGACATCTCATGAGATTGATTGGGTCATAGATAGTGGTGCTTCTCTTCATGTTACGTCACATAAGGAATTTTTCTCTACATATACACCTGGAAATCATGGGGTGTTGAAGATGGGTAATAATGGCTTAGCAGAAGTCATTGGTATTGGTGATGTTTGCTTAAAGACTGGCAATGGAGCTCAGCTAACATTAAGGGATGTTAGACATGTCCCTGATATTCGTTTGAATTTGATTTCAACGGGAAAGTTAGATGATGAAGGTTTTTGCAGTACCTTCAATGATGGCCAGTGGAAGCTCACCAAAGGTTCCTTAATTGTGGCACGAGGTAAGAAATGCTCCAGTTTATATTTTATGCAAGCTTCTATTGTTAGAGATGTTGTGAATGCTGTGGAGAATGAGAATTTAATTGATTTATGGCATAAACGACTTAACCATATGAGTGAAAAGGGGATGAATTGTTTGACAAGGAAAAATCAGCTTTCAGGCATGAAGAGTGTAGCTTTAAAGAAGTGTCCTCATTGTTTGGTTGGAAAACAGAACAGAGTCACATTTAAGAGTCACTCGCCTTCAAGGAAATCAGAGTTGCTTGAATTGGTGCATTCTGATGTATGTGGTCCTTTGAAGGTACGCTCATTTGGTGGTGCTCTTTATTTTGTGACTTTTATTGATGATCACTCAAGGAAGCTTTAGGTTTATGCGTTGAAGACTAAAGATCAAGTCTTTGATGCATTTAAACAATTTCATGCCTTTGTTGAGAGACAGACTGGTAAGAAGTTGAAATGTGTCCGCACTGACAATGGTGGTGAGTATAGTGGTTCATTTGATGAATATTGCAGAATGTATGGGATCAGACATCAAAGGACACCTCCCAAGACACCACAGTTAAACGGTTTAGCATAAAGGATGAACAGAACGTTGATTGAGAGGGTTAGATGTCTTCTCTTAGATGCAAAGCTGTCTAGATCCTTTTGGGGTGAAACTTTGAATACAGTGACACATGTAATTAATCTGTCTCCTAGTGTTCCGTTACAAGGTAATGTTCCGGACAAAGTTTGGTTTGGTAAGGAAGTCTCTTATGACCATTTACGAGTCTTTGGCTGTAAGGCTTTTGTTCATATCCCTAAAGATGAAAGAGGGAAGTTAGAGGTGAAGACTCGGCAGTGTATCATTCTTGGTTATGGTGAAGATGACTTCGGGTACCGTTTATATGATACGGTTGAGAAAAAGCTTGTAAGGAGTAGAGATGTTATGTTCGTTGAGGATCAAAACATTGAACACATCGAAAAGTCAACTCTTCAGGTTAATGATAATCCTTCTGACATTGTTCCATTTCCTCATACTCCTCTAAGTGATCCTGATGTGCATGGTGATATTCAAGAACATGATGAGAATGTTCAACAGGATCATGATATGCAGGGTGCAGGTGATATTGATGCTCCAATAGAAGATCATCTACACATACCTTCACCTCCATTTCAGCCACGAAGGTCCAATAGAATTCCAGTGCCTTCTACTCGGTACTCTCCTGATGAGTTTGTGTTATTAACTGATGGGGGAGAACCTGAGTGTTATGAAGAAGCAGCTAAAGAGTTAATCTGGATGAAGAGATTCATGAAGGAGCTTGGCTTTGAACAATCAAAGTATGTGTTGCAATGTGACAGCCAGAGTGCAATCCATCTTAGTATTGCCAAGAAGAAAGTTTGAATTGTGTTGTTCATTGGCTGGGATGGTCAACACCTCCACGTAGTCGGGAGGGGGAGAATTGTTAGATATCCCTCCTACGTGGAGGGAACCTTTGAAAAGAAAATGAAAAAAAAGGAGGTTAACTTAATGAGGTATAAATACCTCATTAAGATTAGGTTTTGGCGTGTAAGTGAATTGAGAGAGGTTGAGAGAGTGAGAGCAAGAGAGAGGCTGCTCGACGGCCAAAAGAAAAGAGAAAAAAGAGAGAAAAGAGAGAGAAAAAAAAGGAGAAAAAAGAAGAGAGGAGAACTATTGGCAGAGTATCTTTGATCTTATGTTTGGAAAGGATATTGGTGTCTGATTAGCTTAAAATTTGAATGGTTGATAGAGGACGTTTGGTTCTTATTTCTGAACGGTGGAAATTGGGTTTCGAGCACTATAAGTCCTACTTCACTTCAGTTTTCGTAGGTCTATTTTCTAGGCAATGTTTTGTGTACAGAATTGGTTAACCGTGTAATTAGAAGATTGTTTGTGGTCCAATCGAGCTGATTTTTGGTCAGTAGTTGGAGGACACATAGATCTTCTTTGTGGACGGTTGGATTGAGTTTCTGTGAACTGTAAAGGCAGGTATTCTATTCGAACCGAAGCCTCTCAATTCTGGTAAATCTCTGCTCTCTCATCTGTGGCAGAATTGGTAAACCGTATGATATATTATTGACCCGTGGTCCGATTGAGCTGAAATTTGGATAGCTGGTAGGGGACATATGGGGGTTCATTTTGAATGGTTGGATTACTGCCTTGAGGTCTGGTTGTTGAGTTATTATTGACAGAAAGTGTCTTTCGTGTTGGTTAACTCATTTGGCCTCTCACTTTGATTCAAATTGAGTTTGTTCAATTTGGTTGATGTAATTGAGGTTGTGTACCTCTGTTGTATTCACTTATTGATTATAGTGAAGTTGATTTCTGGACCGGTGTGTCCCGTGGTTTTTCCTCTTTGCTTTGAAGGGGTTTTCCACGTAAAAAATCGGTGTGTTCTTGTGTGATTGTTTAAGTTGCCTTATTTGTTATTCAGTTAACTTCTCACAGATTCAAACAAGTGGGAGAGGTCTCTTGGGCAATTTGTATTCCGCTGCCCCTCTCCCATCACATGCCAGATGTAGTAACCTATAACATTTTAGTTGGTGCATTTTGCAAAGAAGGAAAGATTCAAGAGGCCCAACTTGCAATTGAAAGGATGACTCATAATGGTGTAAAGCCCAATGTGTTTACTTATAATACCTTGATGAATGGATATTGTTTAACAAATCAAATTGATAAGGCCAAAAGTGTTTTGTGCAGCATGGTTGGTAGGGGGTGCAAGCCGGATGCAATTAGTTATAGCATCCTAATTAACTGGTACTGCAGGCATAGAAGAATGGATGAGACTAACAGGCTCCTTGCTGAAATGTGTCATATGGAACTGATTCCTGATACTGTCACTTACACCTCTCTTATGAGAGGTTGGTGCATTGTAGGAAGACCTGAGGCTGCAAAAGAGCTTTTCAAGGAGATTTATTCTAAGGGTCACAGTGCAGATTTGATGACTTTCTCAACTTTAATAGATGGCTTTGGCAAACATGGTCATCTTGATGAGGCAATGAGACTATTCAAAGTGATGCAGGAGAGAGGATTAGATCCTAATGTCGTGGTTTATTGTAGTCTTATTAATGTTATGTGCTATGTAGGTGTGCTTAGGATGTCAAGAGGCCTCTTTTGCAAGCTTTTCAGCAAACAGTTATTGCCCAATGTCTGGACATATAACATTATGATGAAGTGGCATTGCAAAGAAGGACTGTCAAATCAAGCATACAAGTTATTTAGAAAAATGGAAGATTATGGTTGTTTACCTGATAGTTGCTCTTATAATGTAATGATCAAGGGGTTTCTTGAAAATAATGAATCATCCAGTGCCATGGAACTTTTGACAGAAATGGCTAGAAAAGGGTTCTCTGCTGACTCATCCACAGCGGGCATGATAGTGGCTCTGGCATCTAATGATGAGATTGTTTGTGATTTTTTGTTAAGCTTATGAGATGGAATTGGGATGGGAGATTTTGATGTCAATGCTGCTTCTCTGTGATCCATATTCATACAAATCAAAGTTTATGTTGTTTTTTCTTGTTCTTAAGTAATTGCATATCATTGGAACTCTCCTTTTTTCCACTTCACCTGCCAAGCATGATTTACTTATTAAGAAAAGCAAGCTGAATATGGATGGTTCAGGTTATGCAGGACAATTGTGATTTTGGTGGTTGTTAGCAGTCATAAAATTTGGATCTTTTGAGTTGGTCTGACTGCTAAGTATTATGGTTTCTGGTATGATTATTTTATTTTGCATTGATCTGTATTTCTCCTTTGCACTGCTTGCTCTCATAATGACATTTTTGCTGCACATGTGCTCTGTTCTTTGAGGTATCTAATGAAAGCCGCAAGTACTGTGGTCTTGGATTTATATACGCCATTATTTGCTATTTTTGAGATTGGAGTATATGAGGCTTCACATCTTTGATAAAGTTTTGACTATTATTTAGCACGATGGAATTGCTTTCGTTCTAAACTGGACCAGCTTATATTAAAGGAATTAAATGTCCCTTTTCTCTATTCTGATTAGTCTACAAGCGAAATTGCAGTGAAAGGACTTACAGAATTTATAGGTTTTGAGGCCGCGGCCCGGGAACATTTAAGAGGGACGAGGACAGCTGCAGCACCTGCGACAACTGACATTGGCATTTCCCTCGCTGCCTTCAGCAATGAAGCTAAAATTTGCAGTGAAAGGGCTGTCTCAGATGAAAGTTTGCCCATCTCATGGAGTGCTTCTTCCCAACCTTCTACACATGGTGGTGCCTGGTGGAGAACCAGGATGGCCACAAGAACGTTTAAGTGAGTACATTGGAATTCCATCAACAAAAAATTAGGAATCTACAAATTTCTCCGGACACTATTCTTACAAACAAAATGAAGTTCCATATTTCGATGCAAGACAAATGCCCCGAGTACAAAGGAAACTGGTAACACCATAACCGATAAAAGAGTAGGAGACTATGATGGCAGTCCAAAAAGAAAAAATAAAAAAGAAAAAAAGAAAAAAAGAACTTCTAATTAAATAAGCATGTTCATCCTGGTTCTAAATGAAAGGGAATGGTGGCCTAAGGACTAATTGTGCCAATCATATCATTGCAAGACATTGTAGCCATGGCATAATAATTGTCTTTTCATTTCTTAATTGTCAGAAAAAGAAAATGCCAAGATGATTGGTTTTGTTTTTTCAACTTTTTCTGCAATTGTGCTTTAAGCACACTTGAAGCACAACCTATGCAGATAAAGACTGCATAGGAGAACCATTTCCTTTTTGTAGTTATTTAAAATTTGTTTAGGATAGTCTTCTAATTTTTAGATTGGGATTGAGTTTTGTTCAACTCAATTTTCTATTAGAGTAAAAGCTTTTCACAGAAAATTTAAATCATTAGGAATCATGATAATTTAAAATTTTGATTCTTAAGAGCGGATCAATTGTTTGTTAAATATAATTATAATTTAACTTAAATAATAGCATAATTCTAAAATTGATATTTAAATCCTCATTTCTTTTAGGCCTATTGGTAAATTGTCGCAAATCACTAAAATCCAAGCATTTGGCCTCTAATGATAATTCACACCAATGAGAAATAAACAATTCTTATAATCTAAAACCCTTTTAGGAGGAGAGAAAGGAAGAGACGAGTAATCCTAATATGTTAGACATGTAGTATCTAACTATTATGTAGGGTATTTACAAAGATTTTCATTCTAAAATCCCTTTTAGGTGAAGATAATTTTTAATAAATAGAACTCTGGTCCTTATATTTTCAAATATCCTATGTTTGACTTATAAATTTGTCAAACCTTTCGATCAAGTTTATTTGATTTCTATTTTATATTTTCTCAATTTTTCTTATTTGTATGACCTATTAGAATTTTAACATATTAGCAATGAATATGAATTATAATATTGAGGGATTAGATAAATTAAAATTATTTAATTTATTATTTTTTTAATTAATTAATTAATTATTATTCATAGTTTAAGTTTGATGTCTAGCCACGTATCATGACCATTAATATGTTAGGATTATCCAAGTGATTTTACTAATCCCTTTAATACATAATCTCTTAATGTAATTCAATTCTTTTGTCAAACTAATGATCTAATTAGACATAGAATATAGAATTAATGTAATTCAATCCTATACTCCATATTTTCCAATTTTATTGGTTCCCAAACATTCATATGATCATTAATTTTATGAATGAAATTATAATTCTTTATGAACTATGGTCTCCTTAGCCAATTCAATTTTAATTGCATTAAACATTAACCAATTTATGTAATATATCTATTTTGGTGACATTAACTTGTCATGTGACTCATTTCTCATTAGTTTTTACCTCATTTTTATAATATGACATTTAACTTTTCCATATCGTTTTTACTAATATTACGTGAAACTATGTATATAATTAAAAATATTACTATTTAAGATAAAGAGTGGTGTGGTAATTATAATACAATTCATCACATTTTTTAATTAATATTATATGAAATTATATGTTATAAGTACAAATGTTACAAAAAAAAAAAAGAAAAGATATATAGTAATTATGATGAGAAACGAGCTATAAAACTTTAATATGAAAATTGTTTGGAGAGAATAGTTAATAACAAAATAGTAAACTTTTAACAAAGATTATTTAAGTTAAGAAATGCAAAAGAATAATGTCATTTGTTGGAAAAATGAAATCAATATCCATAATGAGAAGTATAATATTTTCTTTAATTTTTCTCCTTATTTAATATTTATTTTTTATTAATTTCTTTATCATCTTAACTTCAAAACTCAGATATTAAATTCTCAAAGCTAGATAGGTGTGACAACCATAAAAAAAGTCCTTGCTCCCTTAACTAGCATGAGCAATGTGATAGTTGAATTGTTCAACTTGATTAACTTAATGACTTGTAGTCACATTTTTTTCCCTCCTTTCAATTTTAAATCATGATATTTTATTACAAGAATACTTAAATTTAATAATGAAAATTTTAAAATTTCAAGTTAACTATATATATATATGCTTGATTGGGTTTAATAACTATTCTCTCTAGGATAATAGATAAATGCCTTCGTCTATATGGAAATCAAACAACTCAAATAACTAAAATTGGTCTATGGTAGTTAAATAACTTGGTTGTCTTACTTATTTTGAAAAAATGACACAAGGAGTTTAGAAAAATCCATTAAATAGCAAATTAAAATAATTTTCAAAGGAAAATCCCTACTATTATTTTCTTCTTTCGTGTTGTAATCATATTCATCATCATCAAAATCTATGGTTTTTAATATTGTAGAAAGCCTTAAAAATGTTTCAACAAAACTTTTTTAACCAAAATAAAGAATAGGAATGAGAGAGTCATTATAGATAAATAAAATGACAACACTTAAACCTTATTATAAAGTTAAAATATTTTGATTCTATTGAAATATTTCCTTTTGATTGAAGAATTTTATTTAATTATACTCATGAATGAAAATTTTTGGCAATGAAAGAGTAAAAAGTCCATTTTTGCAACTTGAACATTGTAACAATTCTCAATGGAGTTTAGTAGGAAGGAAACAATAAAGTAAAATAAGGAGGGAGAAACAGAGATAGGAAGTGAGAAAAGAAAGGGAGAGAAATCTCAAAGATTGTATTTCAATAGCAGAATTACAAACACATTAAATAATCAATCTTTGTTGTATATTTACTCTTCTAATCCTCTTGATGACAAATAATCACAAGAATGACAATGGTATCTCTTAATTACTTATAACCATCTGACTACTTTTTAAAAGTCATTATCTAAAAACTTTATTTAGTAAGGCTTCAAGACATAATGGGCTAGTTCATAACAACTTCCCTCTTAAAAATCATTGTAATTGTATGAAGGGTAAATCTTCCTAAGTGGTTTACTTTATAGTCATATTAACTTATTAAAAATAGTTTGAGTGGTAACTATGCTATTCCTTTGCATAATTCTTCACCCAGGAATCATAAAAGGCTTCATTTTGAATTAACCTTCCTTACCCATCATTGATAACTATAATGATGCAACAATGTCACGTTTAACCAATTTCTTAAGTAATGTGATGTGGAAAATAGAGTGAATCTCACTGCCCTGAGGTAATTACAACTTATACACAAGTGGATCTACCTTTTTGATAGCTTAAAATGGTCTATAAGACTTTGAAGCTAACTTAAGATTACGTTAGACTATAATAAAAGCCTATTTATAGGCCTATAACTTTAAAAATACCTAATCTCCAACCTTTTTGTTTTCTTTTTGTTAGCATAAAACTTCATTATGTGTTATGACTTTTGTCATTACTCCTTTAATAAAGTAGACAACATTTATTTCTCCTTAAAAAAAAAAAGTCTACCAAGGACCTTATCTTGTTGTCAATTGTGAGTAATAAAGCCAAATGGGGTAGAAAGTACTTATACAATGCTTCAAAATATGATATAGTAATGGCAGAGTGGCAAGTGGTATTATACTAGCACTCAACTGAAGACAATCATTTATGCTAGTGATAAGGGTATAAGAAACACATATTTTAGAGGTAATTTTTAATACATTGATTTAACCTTTTGACCTACCCATCAAATTGTAGGTGATACACAATGCTTAAGTATGTAGTTGTCTTTTATAACTTAAATATCTTTTATCAAAATTGGTTCATGAAAATTCTGCTTCAATTTGTAACTATAATTTATGGTAGCCCATGAAGTTTGAATACTTATTTAAAGAACATTCTTACATTTCCAAAGGTAGTGAAAGGGTGTTTTAGGCCTAAAAAGTGAGTTAATTTCATATTAGATCCTTCGTTTTAAAAATCAATAATCATTATATAAAATCTATTACAATGTGACACTAGACTTGCTCTAGTATAGGCAGAGATTGCAACAATCTAGGATAAGGTACATTCTCAATCTTACCACATTAACAAACTTCACAATTTTGTACGTTATTAAGGTTTGAGCACATTACTAATTTGTATGCTAATAATACTAATTTTGGTAATGTTTATGGCATATGTTAAAAATCTCTTTTTGGTAATTTCTATAAACATAAGGGGTATTTGTTTAAAGAGAATAAACTTTGTATTCTTTAAAGGTTTATAAGAGAGCTATTTGTGAAAGAAGCTAATGGGGGTGGTTTAATGAGATATTTTGGCATTCAAAAGACTTTTGATGTTTTAAATGAACATTTTTTTTTGTCAAATATGAAAAAGGATATTGAAAAAGTTTTTGCTAAGTGTATTACTTATAGATAAGCTAAGTTTAGGGTTTTGCTCCATGATAAGTATATGTCTTTAAAAATTCCTTATGAACTTTAGATTGTCATTTTTATGGATTTTTTTCTTAGATTACCTAAGTTCAAGAAGGGTTAAAATTATATTTTTGTAGTAATTGATAGGTTTTTAAAGATAGCACATTTCATTGCTTATACCAAAATGGATGATGCTACATGCATCATAAGATTCAGACGCCACTCCTAACAACAACAACGTTGAAGAAGATAAGTTTATTGAACCAACACACTCAAGTATGAAAGTTCAGAAATTAGTTCTCAAAGAACAAGAGAAATAGCTCATACACTCATGAAAATAGGTCTGCCTCTTCCAGCCACCCTTCTCTCGACTCTCTCTTTTTTTTTCGTTCCTCCTCTTTTGCTCACTTTCATAAAGTCTAACTTGGTCTTCATACACTTGTTTTGGAGTCAATGGAACAAGTGTGAATGGTTTTCCATCTATGGTGAAAGAATAGCGGTTCTTATAACCATCATGCAAAGCTTTTCTATCAAATTGCCAAAAACGGCCAAATAACAAATGCCCAACTTGCATAGGTACAACATCACAAAACAACTCGTCCTTATATCTACCAATGAAAAATGGAACCATAACTTGTATAGTCACTTTCACCACTCCACTGTCATTCAACCATTGCAAATTATATGGCCTAGGATGTTTGGTTGTAAGCAAGTTCAATTTTTCCACCAACTCTGTACTTGCTACATTAGTGCAACTACCTCCATCGATGATCATGCAACAGAGTCTATCTTGAACTAAACAACGAGTATGGAAAATATTTTCCTGCTGCATCTCAACATCATCCTCCTCCTTAACCTGCATACTAAGGGCTCTCCTTGCTACTAAAAGCCTGCCACCATGCTTTGGATACTCTATCCCTTCATCAACATCATTAGCATCCTTTAATGGCGGCATTTGGTCTTCATCACTAGCATCACTGCCAGACATATAGTCACCATTCTCCCTAAGGTACATGGTTCTCTTGTTAGGACATTGTGAAGCCACTTAACCCCTACTCAGACATCTAAAGCATTTGATGTCTCTAGTTTTTCCTTGGGTGCCCTTAAGTTTTTCTTCAAATTTGCCCCTTTCCAGGCTGCCCCCACTAGTCTTGGGTCTATATGAATTGGTTTTAAGCTTAGAAGTCAACTTCTCTTCCTTCTTCCCCCAATTCGACTTCCAAAAAGATGAACCTAAGTTCTGATTATATCTAGAAGTGCTCCTTCCCTTAAGTTGCCTTTCAACTTTCATGGTAATGTGTACCATGTCTTCAAGTTCTACATAGTGTTGCAGTTCTACCACATTAGCTATGCTTCTATTCAATCCTTGGAGGAACCTAGCCATGGTTGCCTCCCTATCCTCTATTATATTTGCCCTAACTATAGCAATTTCCATCTCCTTATGGTACTCTTCCACACTCTTGGAACCTTGCATAAGGCTTTGCAACTTGTTATACAAATCCCTATAAGAAGAGTTAGGAACAAATCTTCTTCTCATCATAGTCTTCAACTCATTCCATGTTTCTATGATTCTCTCAAAATTTCTTCTCCTAGTGGTAACTTGCTGGTCCCACCATATTACAACATAATCAGTGAACTCTACCAAAGCTAACTTCACTTTCTTCTCCTCAGAGAAGTTATAGCACTCATATATTAATTCTATTCTTCGTTCCCAATCCAAATAAACATCAGGGTCAGCTTTCCCTTGGAAAGAAGGTATTTTCATTTTAATATTACTAAGATTTTTGTTTACTCCTTCCTCTACTCTATTTCTGTTGTCCCAACTTCCATTATACCTACCATAAACATTTCCATTACCTCTTACTCCTTTACCATTCCTATTACCACGTCCTCCTCTAAAACCACCTCTAAAGTTTCTACTAGCATTATCACCGTTATCATAATAATCATCACCATCTTCCCCAAAGTCATGTTCAAATTGCTCCTTCATGACTGAAGTTTCCGACTTCTCCCTAGGATTTACTACTTTGTGATACTGAGAAGGGGGGTGAATCAATATCACCACAATTTGCAATTCGCAGGTAAGTGAACAACTTCAATCTCTTCTTAAAAGCGAACTCTTTCTCAGACTCGACTAAGGTAGATCTATTGCTACCTACTAATCACAAGAGTCCCCAAAGTCACCTTTCAGACACCTTGCCTAATAAATAATACGAATGTTCTTGTTTAGGTCTTCGTTAGGTTATGGGTTGGTTGATACTTTAGTTGTGTTCACAACTCAATTCAAAACACAGAACGTAAAGCAAATTAAGGACACACGAGATTTACGTGGTTCCGTCAACGTGACGTACATCCACGGTGGTAAGGACTCTCCCTCTACCGAGACTATCCACTATATTTGTGAATACAGGTTACAATGGATGTGTTTAATTCTCTGCTCCTTTCACTATTGCAATTACTAAGCAAGTACAATACAAAGAGTGTCACTTACTGTGTCTACCCTTCTTCTAGCTTGTCTTGCCTCTGTTGAATTGAAAGGCTACTCCACTGCTACTTAGAAGTTCACCACAACGCTCTCTAACCTCTCCTAAAGAAGTCTGGAAATACGTTGAGTTCTTTCAATCCTTCGCCGAATTTCTCTCTACGTTGTTTCACACAACTCCTACTTTCACCGTCTCACTGTCTCCCCCATCTCCTTGTCTCACAGCTTTACTATTTCATGGCCTGCCCTCATCTATCCGTTTTACACCTCCTTTGGCCGTATCAGATTTTTTCCCTTTACTGTCGGTCACTGTTCATCAATCGTCGGGTTTCTCTCTCCTTCCGCCAGTGGTGAGTTTCTCTTCGTTCGTTTCACGGTTCTCTCCTTATCGTGTCGTTCGTTTGTCTCACGCCGTCGCAGATTTACTGTATGCTCTTCTGGTGGTGTCTCTCTCTTCGTCCGTCTTCGATTCTGCCGGTGGTTTCTCTCTCTTCGTTTAGCCAGATCTCTCTCACTGTCTAGCCGAATCTATCTCAATGTCCAGTTGGATCTGATTTTGGCCGTATTGTCTTTTTCCGTTTACCCACTTGGCTGTTCACCTCTTTGTCTCCTTCCCCTATTTGGCCGTCGGGTTTCTTATGTTTTGGCCAACCACCCCTGTTCTTCCGACGATGGCTTCTCTATCTTCTTTGGGTGTATTTTGGGCATATCGGTGGTGTCCAGTTTTCTCCCCTTTTTATCCTCTTTTCTCCTTCGCCCGACGACGACTCCGATTTGGCCGTATATATATATTTCTCTTTTTCTCTCCTTCGTCCGACAAATTCGTTTTCTCTCTCTTCTTCTTTTCTGACGACGACTACAATTTTCTTTTTCTCTTCTTCTTCCTGTCGATGGCTCTTCTCTCTCTTCCAAGTGTTTTCTCTCTCTTCGTCCGATGGCTGCTCCTCTTCTCCCTTTTTCGCTCTCTTCATCCGTCGGCTACTGTTCACTCAACGACTGCATTGTTCACTCGATGACTACACTGTTCACGACAGCTACATTGTTCACTCGACGACTGCTGTTCACGACAGCTACTCTTTTCCTTTGCAGGCGGTGTTCTTCTGTGTAGGGTTTGGTGTTTTGCTGTATATTCAATTATGTTGGCCTTGCCTTAGTTTTGTCTTCCAAGGTCTTTATATATTCTCTTTTGTGAAACCCTAATAGGGCTTACGCGGCAAATTTACGTTCTTGCCCTTACGCGGCGAATTTACTATTTTGCCCTTCCATGTGGCTTTTACATTCTTGCCCCTCTATGTGGCTTTTACCTTTTTGTCCTTCCATGTGGCTTTACTTTCTTGCACACTTAAACCTAATTGACAACAATTACAACCCATACAAGGCTGTGGGAACAACAATGACCTTACCAACTAGCCTCTTAGGATTGACACTTGATTCCCCTTCTATTTTATCCATCCTGTCTCGAACTTCCCAAAACATTTGGTCAATCCTATCAAACTTTTGCTTTAAGAATTTCATAAGCAATTTGAAATCTAGAACAATTACTTCCTCCTCTCTAGGTAGGAAATTGCCTTCTTTAGCATTAGACATTGGATATGCAAGATTGTTAGTAACAAAGAATATACCTCACAAAACTCACTCCCTTGCGTGTTTGCTCTCCACTCAACTATAGTAGTCCTCAACTCTCGTATTTCACATAATGAATTGCAAACTCTAAGAGTTCTTTCAATAGTTCTAAGCAAACTAAATTCAGAACAAACAAAACTTGAATATATCAATCCTAGACCTACCTCTTTAGAGAAGTGACACGATCAAGAAGATGGGCAATAAAGCAAACTGAATGACAAGGAATTCAATGATATGAGTAGTGCAATCGGACAACAATCAATTATCAAATATAATTGAGTAAATGACCAATTGAGCAATGAAGTCGTTTGTTTTTTGGTAAACTAATGGGTATTTCTATACAAGGAACGAATAACAGAAATACAACCCAAGAAATACACGATTTTTTTTTTTTTAGGTTAACTAATGAGTATTTTTATAAAAGGAACGAATAGCAAAAAGGCAATCCAAGAAATATACAATTTGTTTTTTAATTTTTGGATAACAAATGGGTATTTCTGTAGAAGAAACAAATATCAGAAAAGAACCCCAAGAAATACACGATTTTTTTTTTTTGTGATTGTTCAACCAACAATGAAGAATTCACGAAAGAGATGATAACAAAAGTATAACTAACCTGAGGTAGAGCCAAGGCTCTGATACCAAATGATACGAACTCCGATTATATGTAAATGGAACCCAACACCAATGTTGGTATAGGATCGTTCTAACAAAAGTTAATGGATTTAGAGTTCTGACCCAATGATTATAAACAACTAAGAACTAGAACTATTAGATTCAGACGCCACTCTTAACAACAACAACGTTGAAGAAGATAAGTCTATTGAACCAACACACTCAAGTATGAAAGTTTAGATATTAGTTCTCAAATAACAAGAGAAATAGCTTATACACTCATGAAAATAGGTCTGCCTCTTCCAGCCACCCTTTTTGCCCTTTTCATATGCTAACCCCCAAAAACCCTAGCTAATAAGATGGGCTTATTAAGGAAATTCGTCCAACCTATTAAATAATAATAAAAACCCCTGAAAATAACCCATTAAGATGTTGAAATTCGTTCAACCCACTACATAACAATATAACCCATGAAAATAATCCATTTAAATGCCCAAACATAGGCTCCCAGATCCAACTATCTTCCCAAGCCCATGGTTCTCAAATTACTCCACAAATGACACATTTGCAAGCCCTGGTGAAGCCTCCATCATCCTTAACTTGTACCTAGCAATTTCCTGATAGCAAATGTCAGACAACAAGTTGTTAAGAGCTTCCTTTATTTTCTTTGACCTTGCCCTTGTCATTAGTCCTCCAAGGTTTTGCAAAGCATCAACTCCCTTGTTGATTTGAGCTGGTACAATATGGCTTCCATCAGTTAGAGTTGACAGCTTCTGTTTAGGCATTTAAATAAGTTATTTTTATAAGTTATATTGTTATGTAGTGGGTTGGACAAATTTTAGCATCCAAATGGGTTATTTTCATAAGTTTTTATTATTATGTAATGAACTAAATGAAATTTATTAATAAGTCTATTATAGCATGTAGGGTTTTTTATGGCTAATATACAAAAAGAATAATAAAAAAACAGACAACTAGAGGGGAAAAACTTCTTTTTATGAGTAAATGAGCTATTTTTTCTGATTCTTTAAGAACTAATTCTAAACTTTCAAACTTAAGTGTACTAGTTCAATAGACTTATCTTTTTTAATATTGTTGTTGTTAAGAGTAGCGTTTGAATCTTATAATTTTGGTTCTTGGTTATTTTATAATCATTAGGTCAAAACTTCAATCCTTTAACTTGAGTTAAAATAATCTAATACCAACATTGGTGTTAGGTTTCATTTTCATATAATCAAAGTCCGTATCAATAGCTCCTTAAAAACTTCATTGGCGACATTTGGTAAAACTAATGTACAAAGATGAGCTTACATTGCTTTTCCTTTCTTCTTAATGAAAGTTTTCTAACAGCAATATAGTCATTACTCTAAGTATATCCTTTTGTCCATGACAAGTAACTAGTAACTTAATTAGTTTACGCTCCTTAGTAAAGGACAATTTACAATTTTTGAAATCTAATATATTGGACTGTTTTGGCCTAACCAATCAACCCCTAATATCTTATTTAAAGGCTAAATATTAATGACTCTCAAATCATTCTTAAAAACCTGTCCTTACATTTTTCACTTAATTTCTCTAATCTTTTCCTTACTAATCACTTTGAACTCATCCTCTACATTAATTAATAAGAGGTATGTAAGAACCATAAGATATAATATCTCATTAACTAAGTTAGTATTTAGAAAACTATACATGCTCCTTGAGTCAATGAGTATGGTGAGTGTCCTTGTTACTATTTAACCCTTCAACCTAGTGGTATTGAAGCTTGTGGAGCCTATCATGGTATTTCCTTTAAAACAACAAAACACATTGTTTACTAATTATAATGGAATTAGCCATATATTCATTAAAGAAGTTTACTAATTATATAGCCATATATAGTTCATCTTGAATATTCATTAATCATGAGATAGGTTAATCAATTGATAGATTATAGAGAGATAATTCAAATAAATTAACAATAATCAAGCATGGAGACACATTAAAATATAATAAATATCACACATAATCTTAATCTCAATTGAAAAAAAATCCAAGTAATAGCTAACAAGACCTAGATTGACAATTGAAGTTTTACATAAGTCATACATGGTGTTACTTTTAAACAAGAGACAACTTATGAACTAATTATTGGTCCCTTTGTTTTTTTTTTGTTTTAGTGAAGTCAACTTATGAACTAATTATTAGTCCCTAGGGCAATACAAGAGGCAATTTAATTGGGTTTACTTGGTTTAATTGCCCAATCCATACTTAATCCCATGCCAAAAAATAGGATAACTAATAATGAATGATAAAGTAATCAATGTAAAAATTAAAATTTTAGAGATAAGTGAAAAGAGAGTGTGCACAATAATTTATAGTAGTTTGACTTAAATCATATGCCTATATCCACTCCTTAAGATTTATCCTTTGAGAATTTAACTTAACTAATCTTTTTTTTTTTTTTGGTAAGGTGTAGACAACCCTTTATATTAGGTCACCTTAACCTTAATAACAATAAAGCTTCCATGAAACTTTCATAAGAACTAATGATTCTTCACAACTTAAAGACTTATATTCTCTATCACTTTTCACTAAAATACTCTTACTCTTTCACAATCTTAACTAGAATATTCTTACTCTTTCACAATTTTAACCTTTCTCTTTTAGAGCCTTTTGTGATAAAATCTCACTTCAGATAAGAAGAGGGGGGGATCTTAGGCCTTATAAACGTAGGCGTTACATACTCCAATAGGCTACCTTTTTGGAAGAAGGTAATGGCCCTGTGACAAGTGGTATTAGAACTGGTCTAACCTGAATTCGATGTTCATTGCTAAGCGCTTTAAGTGGGGGAGTAGATAGGTGGGCTTGGTCTACGACGATGGCATCATTGGATTTGGTGGGGGAGAATGTGACGGAATCTCATATCGGATAAAAAGAGGAGGGATTTTAGGACTTATAAATATGGACACTATATACCCTAATAGGCTGCTTTTTAGGGATAAGGTAATAGCCTTTATGACACCTTGCTCTTGATCTCTCACTTATTATCACTTTTCCCTTTTGATTAGATGTATACAATGAATAGATTTTCTTAATCTCTTTTTTTCTCCCTGATTATCAAAAGAGTTCTATAACTTTTTTATATATAAACACAACAAATGAGCCATTGAAGATTAATTCTTTTCCATAAAGAAAATTATTTTCTAAAACATGAAATTTTATTTCTGAGGCATTAATCTATCACATCACATAAACTGATTAACTAGCTCAAAATCTTAATAACTTTCTCAAGCTTTTATGCTTTCAACTATTTAATCATATCAATTAACCATAATTGCTAGTTAGGTCAACATACCTAAAATCTTTGTAATTTTTCTTTTATAAGCATTCTTCATATTTAGTCAACTCCAAGTACTAGTTTGGTCAATTAAACAAAATTCTCTATTTCTTTTCTCTTTATAGCTTCTTTAATGTTTGGTTGACTATAGACATAGTCTGATTAACTAACTTAAATTATATGTTTCTTTTTTACTTCATTCTTATTTCTATTGGCTATTTGATCAATATCATAGGTTAACTTAGGCCAATTATCTATCAACTTTGAATCTCCATAATTCTTTGCATTTTTCATCGATATCACTTAAAATCTCACTTAATACCTTACTTAAATAAGGATTTGACCAGAAGTAAGATCTTTGTACAATTGTTAGCTTAAATCAAATTTGAAATTCAAAAGTCTTTTTTATAGTAAGCTTAAATCAAAATACTGACAATCCAAATAGGGATAATATTTGCCAAACAAGTAATTATATTAATTAAGTATAGAATACACATCAAAATATAGTCATAGAATATAAAACATGATCATATTATATTCTTCTCATAAATCATAATAATCTCAACATTTTCTCTCTTAAACTCAACACTAATATATGAGAAATTTTTCACTATTAAGATTAATTAAGTAAACTCATAGTAATTCTTATGCCTAAAAAATCATTAGTAATCTTATTTTAAACCTATGCATATAAACAAAGTTGTAGGCTTATGATCAAAAGGGGTCTCCATGAACTTTACTTGCTTTTAAGTCTAAAATTCTATCCTTTCAAGTGTGATAATACTTATAAATGGGTTCTTTAATTTAGTCAAAAACAATTGGTAAGGTTACTAGTTTTTCAATCTATAAAGCTTGTTGTAAGACATCGATAAAAAAAAGTATTAAGTGGTTAAAAAAGTAAATTCTCGAGTTTAAATCTCTTAAACTTAAGTTTCATATAGGTTTTAACGTGATAGGTTAGTAATTATGAGCAAAACATTTATTTTAGAGGTTTTAGTTTGAAGAGTATATGATGTAAGAAAAAGATAATAGTCATTCCTATAACATAACTTATCCTAATCTAGGTCTCTTAATGGATAAGCCAAAAAACAAAATGAAACAAAAGTTTCTTCTCTCCTTTGGCATTTACTTTAACTTGGTGAATTTTATATAAGCCACCTATGCACCCATAATCAAGGTATTTTGGGAAAGGGGACAAATATTGGAAACTAAGGTCTCTTTTCATGAAGTTTAGACTAATTTCATAAGGCCTTGTAGCCTTAAGCCTAATTTAAACTATACAATTGTTTTTTAGAAGCTTTAAAAGGTTCCTCATCATGATCTTTATTATCTTTAGGCAAAACAAATAAGTAACACTTTTGCCACATATATCTTTATTTCATTTGATAATAAGAATAGCTTAAAATCATTTCAAGAATTGAATTTTGTGAACATTATTGGTTTTTTCCTTAGCTAATTCAATGTTAATTGCATTAAAAATTTACCAATTTATGTAATATATCTGTTTTGGTGACACTAACTTGTCATATGACTCATTTCTCATTAGTTTTTACCTCATCTTTATAATATGACATTTAACTTTTTCATATCGTTTTTGCTAATATTACGTAAAACTATGTATATAATTACAAATATGACAATTTAAGATAAAGAGTGGTGTGGTAATTATAATACAATTCATCACATTTTTTAATTAAATTATATGAAATTGTATGTTAGAAGTACAAATGTTACAAAAAAGAAAAGAAAAGATATATAGTAATTATGATGAGAAACGAGCTATAAAACTTTAATATGAAAAGTGTTTCGAGAGAATAGTTAATAACAAAATAGTAAACTTTTAACAAAGATTATTAAAGTTAAGAAATGCAAAAGAATAATGCCATTTATTGGAAAAATGAAATCAATATCCATAATGAGAAGTAGAATATTTTTTTTAATTTTTCTCCTTATTTAATATTTATTTTTTATTAATTTCTTTATCATCTTAACTTCAAAACTCAGATATTAAATTCTCAAAGCTAGATAGGTGTGACAACTATAAAAAAAGTCCCTGCTCCCATAAGTAATGTGATAGTTGAATTGTTCAACTTGATCAACTTAATGACTTGTATTCACATTTTTTTCCCTCCTTTCAATTTTAAATCATGATATTTTATTACAAGAATACTTAAATTTAATAGTGAAAATTTTAAAATATCAAATTAACTATATATATATATATGCTTGATTGGGTTTAATAACTATTCTCTCTAGGATAATAGATAAATGCCTTCATCTATAAGGAAATCAAATAACTCAAATAACTAAAATTGGTCTATGGTAGTTAAATAACTTGGTTGTCTTACTTATTTTGAAAAAATGACACAAGAAGTTTAGAAAAATCTATTAAAGTAAAATAAGGAGGGAGAAATAGAGATAGGAAGTGAGAAAAGAAAGGGAGAGAAATCTCAAAGATTGTATTTCAATAACAGAATTACAAACACATTAAATAATCAATCTTTGTTGTATTTACACAAGAATAACAATGGTATCTCTTAATTACTTATAACCATCTGACTACTTTTTCAAAGTCACTATTTAAAAGCTTTATTTAGTAAGGCTTCAAGACATAATGGGCTAGTTCATAACAACTTCCCTCTTAAAAATCATTGTAATTGTATGAAGGGTAAATCTTCCTAAGTGGTTTACTTTATAGTCATATTAACTTATTGAACATAGTTTGAGTGGTAACTCTGTTATTCCTTTGCATAATTCTTCACCCAAGAATCATAAAAGGCTTCATTTTGAACATAGCTTTGAATTCTTACCCATCATTGATAACTATAATGATGCAACAATGTCACGTTTAACCAATTTCTTAAGTAATGTGATGTGGAAAATAGAGTGAATCTCACTGCCCTGAGGTAATTACAACTTATACACAACTGGATCTACCTTTTTAATGACTTGAAATGGTCTATAAGACTTTGAAGCTAACTTAAGATTACGTTAGACTACAATAAAAGCCTATTTATAGGCCTATAACTTTAAAAATACCTAATTTCCAACAACTAATTCTCTCTTTGTTTGCTTCTTGTTAGCATAAAACTTCATTATATGTTATGACTTTTGTCATTACTCCTTTAATAAAGTAGACAACATTTATTTCTCCTAAAAAAAATCTACAAAGGACCTTATCTTGTTGTCAATTATGAGTAATAAAGCCAAATGGGGTAGGAAGTACTTATATAATGCTTCAAAATATGATATAGTAATGGCAGAGGGGCAAGTGGTATTATATTAGCACTCAACTAAAGACAATCATTTATGCTAGTGATAAGGGTATAAGAAACACATATTTTAGAGGTAATTTTTAATACATTGATTTAACCTTTTGACCTACCCATCAAATTGTAGGTGATACACAATGCTTAAGTATGTAGTTGTCCTTTATAACTTAAATATCTTTTATCAAAATTGGTTCATGAAAATTTTGCTTCAATTTGTAACTATAGTTTGTGGTAGCCCATGAAGTTTGACTACTTACTTAAAGAACATTCTTACATTTCCAAAGGTAGTGAAAGGGTGTTTTAGGCCTAAAAAGTGAGTTAATTTCATATTACATCCTTCGTTTTAAAAATCAATAATCATTATATAAAATCCATTACAATGTGACACTAGACTTGCTCTAGTATAGGCAGAGATTGCAACAATCTAGGATAAGGTACATTTTTAATCTTACCACATTAACAAACTTCATAATTTTGTACGTTATTAAGGTTTGAGCACGTTACTAATTCGTATGCTAATAATACTAATTTTGGTAATGTTTATGCCACATGTGAAAAATCTCTTTTTGGTAATTTCTATAGACATAAGGGGTATTTGTTTAAAGAGAATAAACTTTGTATTCTTTAAAGGTTTATAAGAGAGCTATTTGTGAAAGAAGCTAATGGGGGTGGTTTAATGAGATATTTTGGTATTCAAAAGACTTTTGATGTTTTAAATGAACATTTTTTTTGTCACATATGAAAAAGGATATTGAAAGAGTTTATGCCAAGTGTATTACTTATAGATAAGCTAAGTTTAGGGTTTTGCTCCATGATAAGTATATGTCTTTAGAAATTACTTGTGAACTTTAGATTGACATTTTTATGGATTTTTTTCTTAGATTACCTAAGTTCAAGAAGGGTTAAAATTATATTTTTGTAATAATTGATAGGTTTTTAAAGATAGCACATTTCATTGCTTATACCGAAATGGATGATGCTACATACATTGTAAACTTATTTTTCAAAAGGATTGTTTGCCTACATGGAGTGCCAAAAAGTATTATGTCAAATCATGATAAAAAATTTATGAGTTACTTTTGGAAGACATTGTGGGATAAGTTTGAAACAAAGTTGTTGTTTTCTATAACTTGTTATCTACAAACAGATGGGCAAACTGAGGTAGTAAATCAAACTCTTAGTACATTGTTGCATGGTATTATTGGTACGAACTCTAGAACTTGAGAAAAATGTTTGCCTTTTATGGAGTTTGCCTATAATTATGTTTTTCATACAAGTTATTCTCCTTTTGAACTTGTTTAGAGGGTGTAGGCATATTACTTTTGAACTTGGTGATTGAGTTTAGGTACACTTACAGAAGGACAGATTTCCTATGCAAGGAAAATTAAAGTTGTAACCAAGGGGAGATGGTCTTTTTCAAGTGGTGGCAAAAGTCAATGATAATACATATACACTTAACTTGCCAAGTGATTATAATATGAGTGTAACATTTAATGTTTCTAACTTTTGTCCCTTTGTCCTTGATGCTGTAAGTACTGATTTAAGAACAAATTATTTTGATGAGCAAGGGAATGATGAAATCTATATTGTACCAACTCAAATTAATAAGATAGTTGATACTTTACAAAACCTTAGAGAGCCTATGATAAAGGCAAGGTCAAAGAAAATAAAATAAGCACTTAACAACTTGTTATGCAATATTTATTTACAAGAAACTACTAAGCATGAATTGAGGATGATAGAGGCTTCAATGGGGTTTGCAAATGTGTCATTTGTGAAAGAATATGAAAGCTGTGGCTTTAGGAAAGAAGTTAGAGTTGACAGCTTGTGTTTAGGCATTTAAATAGGTTATTTTTAGAAGTTATATTGTTATGTAGTGGGTTGGACAAATTTTAGCATCCAAATGGGTTATTTTCATAAGTTTTTATTATTATGTAATGAGTTAAATGAATTTTATTAATAATTCTATTTTAGCATGTAGGGTTTTTTATGGCTAACATATAAAAAGAATAATAAAAAAAAGACAACTACAAGGGAAGAACTTCTTTTTATGAGTAAATGAGCTATTTTCTCTAATTTTTTGAGAACTAATTCTAAACTTTCAAACTTAAGTGTACTAGTTTAATAGACTTATCTTTTTTAATATTGTTGTTGTTAAGAGTAGTGTTTGAATCCTATAATTTTGGTTCTTGATTATTTTATAATCATTAGGTCAAAACTTCAATCCTTTAACTTGTGTTAAAATAATCTTATACCAACATTGGTGTTAGATTTCATTTTCATATAATCAAAGTCCATATTAATAGCTTCTTAAAAACTTCATTGGCGACATTTGATAAAACTAATGTACAAAGATGAGCTTACATTACTTTTCCTTTCTTATTAATGAAAGTTTTCTAATAGCAATATAGTCATTACTCTAAGTATATCCTTTTGTCCATAACAAGTAACTAGTAACTTAATTAGTTTATACTCCTTAGTAAAGGACACTTTACAATTTTTGAAATCTAATACATTGGACTGTTTTGGCCTAACCAATCAACCCTAATATCTTATTTAAAGGCTAAATATTAATGACTCTCAAATCATTCTTAAAAACCTATCCTTACATTTTTTCACTTAATTTCTCTGATCTTTTCCTTACTAATCACTTTGAACTCATCCTCTACATTAATTAATAAGAGGTATGTAAGAACCATAGGATATAATATCTCATTAACTAAGTTAGCATTTAGAAAACTATACATGCTCCTTAAGTCAATGAGTATGGTGAGTGTCCTTGTTACTATTTATCCCTTCAACCTAGTGGTATTTAAGCTTGTGGAGCCTATCATGGTATATATAGAAATGCTACCTAGTACTTCAATTACTTCATTTGAATTAGAATCGAAGAATGCCTTCCCATTATCTCTTCCTCAATGTTATCAATAGGTAACATTACCTTTTCCATAACATGTAAATTTGTTTTCCTGACACATTAATGCCCAAGATTAATTGGCACCTTGTGATTTATAGTAATTATTGAATTAATTAATGTCTTATTATCCATTTATTGTCCTGTCACTATTTATCCAACCTCAATGTTCCTTCCAATTCCCATTGACTTTTTGTTTATCCAGTAATTATTACTCCAAACACAAGTTTTAGAGTTGTTCTTCCAATTTATTCCTCCAGATTTTCCCCTTATCATAACCCTAGTTTATGGTGTAGTTGTTCTACTCAAGCTTATCACAACTTATTCCTGTAGTTTGGATAACTCATACAAATAACTCAATGACTTTGATTCTTACATCTTTATGATTGATTTTATAAAATCATTGAGTTCATTATATAACTAGATATAAAATACTTTTATGTAAATGAAGGGTTAACACTTTTCATAAGTGCCTTAAGCTCCATAAATCTCTCTTGGTATTCTCGTAAAGTGCCTAACTATGACAATTTATTAAACTCTTGTACCATATCTGAAAATTTATCATTCCTAAACCATAAGCATAAATCATTAAAAAACTTTTTCCAAATAACATAAACTTGATCTCTTAGTAAACTTTAAAACACATCTTTGTTTGCTATCTAAATACAAAGCTGCCAACTTTACCTTAGAAACTACATTACAAATCCTAAAATATCTAT